>WNWK01000131.1:250000-292500 GCA_009830355.1 Cherax destructor
CCATTATCAAGCCTCTTGTGAGAGAGGTCAGCTGAGGAGGTTAGAAAGTCAGATAAAGTCGTGTATTCTGGAGACTGAAGCCTTTTTGATAATGTACTGAGGAAGACTTCGACTGAAACACTTCCCCCAACACTTCTTAAAACACATAATCAAATAATTCCTACTACACTTCCTGCGACACTTCCTCCAGCACTTCTTGTAACAATTCATCCAACACTTCGCAAAAACACTTCCTCAAACACTTCTTCCCAAACTTCCTCCACCACTACCTCCAACACATTATCCAAAACATCCTTTAACACTACCCTCAACACCTCCAACACTACTCCCCCCCCCTCCATCACCAGTACCTACATATCTCATTCTGCACCCCATCTTCCACCCCCTTCTTCCATCCTCCCCTAACCCCCCACCCTCACCAACACCCAATTATCTCCCTCCAGCAACACCTGCCAGATCTTCCACAAATCCTCCTGCGATGTAATCCCTCGCGAGATTTCGTCTGGATTAATTCCTGTGAGGACATGAGGAACCTTAGCGTTGTGTCCGTCGTATTGTTGATGATATTAATGAGGCCTTTAGAGGGTATGATGCCAGGGAAGGACTCTAAACTTCCTTGGATCAAACATGATTACCTTCAAATACCCAGGTGTTGTTTGATCTACATTATCTTTTTTAAATGAACTTAATAATATTGATGACGAAAGTTGGAATTTTTATTCACTCCATTGTATGTAAAAGGTCCAAGTACTGGATTTCAAGTCCATGTACAACAAATATGGGAAGGCAGAGTTCACGCACAGCTGAAAGAATAGGTATGAACGGCCCACGAGGATAGCAGTCAGCGAAGCCAGCCATTGTAAGCGCAAATGGATAACTACAAACATATCGGCACACGCTCACACACACACCAACACACACATACACACACACACACACACACACACACACACACACACACACACACATTCACACACACTCAGTCTCTAGGCAACGGGGATACCAACTACAATTTGTATAAATGGACTTTTATCAAGATTGATTGACTGAATACATCGACTCCATGCTGAGGACTGAATACCTCGACCTCCTCCTCCTCCTCATCTTCCACCGATCTCTGTATTCAACTGAAGAAGCCACTGGCTTGTGAAGCGCCCCAAGAATAAAGATACCCAAATGTGTTGCATAAGTGTCTAATTTATCTACCAACTACAATGCCAAGTCGTACCCTGTACTTCCCTCTCAGGATTTCACCAACTCTTTAAACCACTTAAATCCCCTCCCACGAGACTTCAAGAAAAGTGGCTTCTCAAGGTTGATACCGTTCCTAAACCAAGCACAGCCGGAAGGAGAAATGGAAGGGAAGTCAAAGCCGGAGATGATGGAGAATCTATTTGTGAAATTCATTAATGTAGAGGAGAAATTTGTATTGTTCCTAAGAATGGATAAGTAAAAGGAAGAAAGGGAAAAGCCACTGGCTTATCCAAAGATTTATAGCTAGAAGTGCCAGATCATGGAAAAACTATGGAAAGAAAAGGGTGGCAGAGAACAAATAAGCCAGAAGAGTAGGCAGGACCTAACACGATTGGGTGAGAAGGGAGACTGAGAGACAAGACAACTTAAACGTAACATGGTAACAAAATTGAAAGTTATACATAGCCAGATCAAGAGGAAGATGATAATAAAGAATGAATCATAAGTAAAATTAAAGGGAAAAAAGAATTGATATAGACAGCCATTTTAGATTTAAAGGAAAAAAGGTCCTGTCATATAAACACACTGGAGTTCTATTCCAGAGTGGCAGAGAAAAATAAGTGAAGAGAAGGTTGGATGGACTGCATATTTCTGGAATGTAAGAAGGCATTTGTTTCTGTACCACACTAGAGACTGATTCACAAAATAGAAGAGGAAAAATAAAGTAGCTATATTATTTTCAGGCATATAAGGAGCGCCCTTTTTACCACAAAAAAGTTCTTGAAATATCCCCCTGTGCCTTATGTGCTCAAGGTCAGGGTCAAGGGTAGGCTTTGGGTTACGCTTTAGCGTAAAGTAAGAGGGTATTTAGCCCTTGAAAATGATTGCTGATTTACCATTATGGTACTTCTGTAGTGCGTCTTATATGCCAGAAAAAACAAGGTATATAACAGCACGGAAAAATAAAGAAGAAACAAGCTGCTGGAACTAGGACAACCTCAGCTCACCATGTATATCAGTGGTAAAATATACTGACAAGAATGCAAATAGAAAACAATATGTGGTATATGGCATTTATTGAGAAAACGTCTCGTGCATCAGGGACGAAACATCTGCACAATAAGTGCCATAAACTGCAGACTATGTCTTATTCACACAAGTCTCCCTTAATATGCAATATATCATGCCTTATCTCCCTGGATAAAAGAGCGCTAATGCTCAATTCTGATTGTGTTTTAAGACTCTTATTGACAAGCTCAATACCTATGGAGTCTGTATACACCGGTTAAGTCCTTAAAGAATTATGAAACAAAGGCAGAAGAGGACATAAGTGAATAACAAGAAAGATACGAACAAATGACTGAAACAGGTGAGCGATATGTGGATAAAGTCTCCTCTTTAAAGTGACTTGTGTTTGACTTCTGGAGTGGAGTGCTTAGTTGAAGATCGTTTCACCCTCGTTTAGGTGAAACGTGTTTATGTTTTACCCTTGTTCAGGCTGTGAAGTGGTTTTGTTTCAAAGCAAGAACAGGGCTGTTTATCAATGTTTTAGTTGTTGTAATTGAGACTAGATGTCGCTGGTCTAATGGTTTGGAAAAGTACCATTATACTCACTTTTGAATTCGAAGTGTAAGTCGACAGAGAATTATAAGTAGTAGTTGGAGTAATAAAAGTAGTAGTGATAGTAGCAATAGTTGGAATAGTAGTAGTAGTAATAGTAGTAGTAGTAGTAATAGAAGAAGTAATAGTAGTAGTAATAGAAATAGTAATAACAATAGTAGTAGGAGTAGTAGTAGTAGAAGTAATAGTAGTAGCAGTATTAGTAGTGATAATAGTAGTAATAAAAGTAGTAGTAGCAGCAGAGGCAGTTGTAGCCTAAGTATTAATAGCAAAATTATCATTGTTCGTTGTAGTAATTGTAATTGTAGTGGTAATAATAATAGTAGTAATTATAGTAGCAATAGTGGCAGTAGAAATAGTAGTAGTAATAGCAACAGCAACATTATTAGTAAAACTAACAGCGTCAATAGTGTGATTATTATTGCAAAAAATATATAACAAGTAGCAGCATCGATATTACCTTCATTATTATTATTGACTCTTTAGATTATTACCCTACGTAAGACGCCCTCCCCCCTAATCCTATTATATCCTCAGCTATCTTCTGAGAAAATATCCTCAGCTCCGGGGGGTAAGAGCTGAGACAATATCAGGAAGATTCAACATTCAATAGATTATGCAGAGCCTTTATCAAATTATTGTCTGGCAGATGAATTATGCAAAGCCTCCAAAAGACTTATTTAAAGCTATTACCAATTAAAATCACTTTTTCACAAATGAAATAAATGTAATGATTTAATGGAGTTGTAATTTTTTTAATTTCTTGTATAAATACAGAGTTATGTTGCAAATTTCCTACTGTTGTAAAAAACACCTGACATATCATGGTTTAAATTGTGGTAATAGAAGGTTATTGAATTACAAAATTGAAAGTACTTTGAGAAATTATATATTAGTGTGCATATGAGTGTTACTTTATATCTCAAAAAGTACTTTTCGTACATACTCAAGAATATACATACATAACACGTAAACAGTTGCAGACGATCACTCAGTAAATGCAAAACAGTCCACTACGGGGTAGAAAATTAGCTTAAAGGCCTTCCACACTGTTACCCCAGTGCTTCGTCAGGAGCTATGCTGTGAAGAAATAAGTGATTGAAACAGAAAATTCTTAGAGGACAGTAGGGTATGTGGCAGGCGCCATGTCCAGTCTCTGAGAGTTTGAACATGGTGCCTGCCACATCAGCGTAGCTGCTGAAGAAGCACTGGGGTCAGCACGAAAGGCCTTGAGTGATTTTTTCGTTCACTTGTGGCTTGTTTTGCATCTAACAATTTGAATATATCAAGTAATCCACACACACACACACACACACACACACACACACACACACACACACACACACACACACACACACACACACACACACACACACACACACACACACCATATATATATATATATATATATATATATATATATATATATATATATATATATATGTGCACACTCACTACCTTATGTGTACACACACATGCCCTCATTTTCATCTTTGGTAGGCCTAAGCAGCTAACAAATCGTAATCTCTTTTAAAATTTCTATACAAATCAATGCCTGCATCGTCCCACATTGATAATGACAAAAAAAGAACAGACTTTTAATCACTTCGTATTCAAAATACGATTTCTCTGTTGATACACTTTTACATCACCTGCGTTCGATTGAGTATCTAACAGACCTCTACCTGAATTGCAGGTGATTGAGCAGCTAACAGAATTTTACATCAATTGCAAATGATTGAACAGGTGGCCTGTAAATTATTCAACAAATGACTTCACAAAACGCATTTTTTTTTATCAACATACTGTCGATGTTTATAAATATTTTTTTTACATTTTTTTTTTTACTCTGGGTTATTTGTATGATTGGAAAACATGACTCTGTCGTATTTACTGGGGCTGGCACGGTCCTCAATCAGCTCCCGCTAATGGCATGTTTTTCTGCGTGTTATTGGAGAGTTGGGTGTGTGCTGGGTGAACCATCGAAGTAGGTATTGGGATTTGATTCCCGCTTAGGTGCCTTGATGCCGGTGAAGGGCTCTTGATCAGGAACACGGAGATACCCCTCCTCTTTCTTGGCTCGAACCTGAGTGTAGTCTGTTTTCAGCAGACGTTGGGAAGGTAGACAGAGTGGAGAGGGGAAGGTGGAAAGGAGGTGAATGGAAGGAGAAAAACTGTGATAGGAAGGTTTAGGGATAGCAGAAGAAAGGATGGTAAAGGTGATAACACGTATCCAACCATCAAAAACTGGGGGAAACAATATCTGAAAATAATAACAGTAAAAATAAAGACGAAGCAGAAATTCTTGGAATCCACATTTCACAGCATTCGAGCCAAATAATGTGGCACTATCAAGGTCCGTTTCTTTATTTTCACTTTATTGATAATTTACCCCCCCCCCCTCTTACCAAGGGTCACATTCGAGCCTCGCCCCATAACCTAACATTTCAAGGGTCAACTGTTAGTGTTCCCGATCAACCTTTTGTTTCTGCAAACGCAATTCTATGGAGGGGCAAAAAGCTCTTGCTAAAGAAAAGAACTCTTCTCCAGAATAAGTTTTAATTGGGACAATGTTTCGCCCTGTGTTATCTAGTCCCAATATATGTTTATTCTATACAGTGTGCATTGTCTTCAACAGTGTACTTGCCACTTGTATGTACCCACATACATGTCCTCGTATTCACTTGTATGTACCCACATATATGTCCTCGTATGTTCGAATTGATATGCACTCAGTTATATGTACTAGGTTATGAGTACTATCTTATATGGTCTCACTGACATCTATGGTAGATCTAACCAGCTGACATAAAACAGTCTATAAGATTTATACTAACTGAATAAACTTTCGGTGTATATACAGTGAGAGTCATACGCCAGTCGAGGTATATATTCTCGCTTTTAATACACTGTGCAGTGTTTTCTATACATCATATTGTGATTTATTATCAATTAATATTTATTCTAATATATCTGCTTTCTCCTACCGAAATTGTCTGCTGTAAAATTCAACAAAGATATATATACAAATAGACGGTGTCTTAAAAAAATAAACGATGCATTAAAAAATAAAATAGGTACTTTAAAAAATAAAGGCATCTTGAACAATAAAGAAGTTATCTTAAAAATAAAGAAGATACCTAAAAAATAAAGAAGGTACTTTAAAGAAATAAATAGGCTACCTTAAAAATATAAAATGTACTTTAAAAATAAAGAAGAAACCTTAAACCTTAAAAATAAAGACTAGTATATATTGCCTGAATACCAGATGTTTCTAATTCCTTGAAATGAAGAATAAGGGAAAGAAAGAAGCGGTGAGATGATCTTCAACATCCTGAAAACTAAACTTAATCCGAGGAAGGGGAAATACAGTATAACACAGTGACATCATTATGTGACAGTGACATCAAAATGAGACTGACATCATTATGAAAGGGTAACATCATTATGTGATATTATGAATCAGTGACATCATCACGGGATCATCATAAACACATGATTGTGGAAACAATAATATAATGACATCCTTAGAATACAGTGACATCATTACGTATCAGTGACAGCAATAAGAGTACATAACAGTGCCTGTGGTGACACAGGCATGCAAAATGAGAAACAGTGAACATGGTAGACACAATGAATATGGTGAGACAAAAACAAATGATATCTACTTACCATTAAGTATAATGAGGATGAGGTACAGGAGACCTGTAGTGTGGATGACTGGATGCTGTGAGCTGATCTCACGAGGCTTGTGTGTGTGGATACCTGGATGTTGTGGACTCATCTCACCAGGCTTGTGTGTGTGGATGGCTGGATGCTGTGAACTCATCTCACCAGGCTTGTGTGTGTGGATGGCTGGATGCTGTGAATTCATCAGACTCTCACTAACACCACAGTGTTGCTCTGTAATCCTTCCCATTTCTGGGTTTTCCTCTCTCTTATAATCTCTAAAATTACCAGTGATTTTAAAACCTTCCTGCTTTTTTCTGCTTTACAAGAAGCTAGTTTGTTATTAATATTGCTATTTTTATAATTTTGTTAGCAATTGTTAAGTATACAAACACTCTTGCTGTGTTTGCTAAGTACTCTTTTTGCCCTTTCTTAGTTCTTTTATTCTGCTTTATTCTGTTTTGAAAGTACTCATCTTGTGCCTTGTTTGTTTTCATGCATCTTTTTTGAACTATTTTAAAATTACAATCACAATTAAAACGTCGCTTTATCTACGTTTCTTAGCCTCTGTATATTCATTCACATTATTATTGATATATAATTTTTACTTCACTTACATTGCTCACTTTTTCACTATTTAAAATGTTATTTTATTATTTAGATTACCATTAATTACGTACTATTTATCTACTTCTCCTTCTTTTATCAAGTCTTCCACATTCTCACTAGCAAAAAAAAAACAAAAATTTATTAACATTTGTGTGAGTTTTCGCAATTTTAACCATCATCAATTTAACTTTTGACATATACGTTTGTCTCTGATTGTTTACAAAGTTTCTAGACCTTTCAAATATTCATGCCAAATTTTTTCTCTTCATTTTCTCTTATTGTTCTTTATTTCGTTATTCCCACTGCTGTCTCTGTATCATTCTCTTTCAGTTCTGTTGGTGAATGGGGAAAAAAAATCGTTAATATTACATGTTCCTGTCCTGTTCTCAGCCTCTGTTACCTGACATTTTACAGCCTCTGATACCTGATATTTTACAAATATTTAAGATGATTCTAACAGAAGTGAGAGTTGATACACTTGATATACTGTATCTTTTTTAACCATTCAAAATAAGGGGGAAGCCATGATGTTAGTGAAGGGTGTTTGATCCAAGAAATTTGTGTGTGTGTGTGTGTGTGTTGCCACACCTCCATCTCGTTTTTCTCTATTCATGGGCAAAATGAACCTATTTTTCTGGGAGCTTTCTACGTATTTTGCACCCACTTATGAGTACATACAAAGCCAGGTGAGTAAATACATAGCCAGACTAATACATAAGTACCCGAGTACATACAAGAGCCTTACAATACATATTTTCAGGTAACTATGCCTTTTTTCTAGCAACAAATCATCGTTGATTGGGCATTGCTGCCTTTTTTTTGCCTCGTCCACAAAGAGATAATTTTCCCTTGTCAGCCACGGAGAACCCACAACATAAATTAATTTGTAGGAAAAGTTTCTGGTCGTTGTACTGCATAATGATGAGGCTGAAGTTTTATTGTAAAATCTCTCTCTCTCTTCTCTCTCTCTCTCTCTCTCTCTCTCTCTCTCTCTCTCTCTCTCTCTCTCTCTCCTCTCTCTCTCTCCCTCTCTCTCCACGATTAACTTGATATGAAGTGGTGGAGAACGTAAGTACAAAGCGACACAGCTTCAAGAATAGTATGAACGTGTAATAGAGGCCAGAAATCAGCAGGTCAGAGGTCGGGGCCAGAAACTATGAATCAACTTACAACAAAACTCTTACACACACACACACACACCCACAAACACAAACACACACGTACACACACACACACACACACACACACACACACACAGAAATTACACTGAAAACAACACATCTTCTCTCCTTACAAGCAGCTGGTAAAAATACCCAACAATCGCTATAAATCACAGAAACTTTGCTCTTTCAGTGCCGAACCAGAGAAGAGTTTACAAAGAGATATCGAACTGATCTGCATTGAAAAATTCTCAGTGACACAATGGGCCAACACAACGCCGAAATGTATAATGTCTTTACAAATACTGTTTCCAGACACATTTATCATTGACCTGAGGAGAAAACATCGCCTTGATGCTTGTGATGTTTGTGTTTGTGTGTGTGTGTGAGTGTGTGTGAGTGCGAGTATGTGTGTGTGTGTATCCAGTCGCGGTATTGTACCTTTCTGTTCTTCATAAATGAAATAAGCTAAATTTTCTGAGGGAAAAAACATACGAGTAAAAAAAAAACGATTTGTAACATGGTAAAAATGCCTTATATGAGTTGGAAGGACGAAATAAATACGCTTCAGTGAACAATGACTGCCGGGGAAACAATGCAGATAACCAGGAGCTCAGTGAATGGGAATGTTATTCATAATATTATTAAGTAAATTAGTATTGTTACTAGCAACAAGCGTATCTAACATATGTTTTGTGAACTAGAATTGTCTTCTCGTGTTTAATTAAACTAGATTCATTAATGTTGTATGAAATGAACGAATCGGAACACACACATATATACACACACACGCCACACACACACACATATATACACACACACACACGCACATATATACACACATGGACGAGGACCATTCAGAACTACAAAGGGATCTGGACAGGCTACAGGCCTGGTCCAGAAACTGGCTCCTAGAGTTCAACCCCACCAAGTGCAAAGTCATGAAGATTGGGGTAGGATAAAGAAGACCGCAGGCGGAGTACAGTCTAGGGATTTAGAGAGTACAAACCTCACTCAAGGAAAAGGATCCTGGGGTGAATATAACACGGAGTAAATCTCCAGAGGCGCACATCAACCAAATAACTGCTGCAGCATAAGGGCGCCTAGCAAACCTAAGAATAGCATTCCGACATCTTAATAATAAATCGTTCAGGACCCTGCAGCACCAGTTTGGAACCCACACCTAGCAAAGCACGTAAGGAAATTAGAGAAAGTTCAAAGGTTTGCAACAAGACTAGTACCGGAGATAAGGGGTATGTCCTACGATGAGAAGTTAAGGGAAATCGACATGACGACACTGGAGAACAGGAGAGATAGAGGGGATATGCTAACGACATATAAAATACTGAGAGGTATTGACATGGTGGACAGAGACAGGATGTTCCAGAGATGGGACACAGCAACAAGGGGTCACAATTGGAAGTTGAAGACTCAGATGAATCACAGGGATGTTAGGAAGTATTTTCTCAGTCACAGAGTGGTCGGGAAGTGGAATAGTCAGGGAAGTGATGTAGTGGAGGCAGGATTCATACATAGCTTTACGAAGAGGTATGATAAAGCTCATGGAGCAGGAAGAGTGACCTAGTAGCGACCAGTGAAGAGGCAGGGCCAGGAGCTGTGAATCGACCCCTGCAACCACAACTAGGTGAGTACACACACTCACACGCTGCTTATCTCCTCAAATTCCATGTTTTCCAAAAAATGTTTTATATGTAAATCGCTGAACCGTTGTGAGTCAGTCAAAGCAAGATCTGCTGGGGGATCGATCCTCCATCCGCTAATCGCGACTGAAATGCCTACTGAGCTGAACTCACAGACCCTCTTTGATTTCCCCACGACCTTCTTCCCCACGACCTTCTTCGCCACGACCTGCCTCATCTCTTCCACCATCTCTCTCTACTCCCTCAGCTTCTTCTTAGTACCTGCTTCTCTTCCCCCATCCACTCCTTAAAGTTATCTCCTCCATCCTACCCTCTTACTCCCTGATCGCTCCTTTTCGCCCTGCTCCTTTTCCATCCGCTTCCCCTGCTCCTCTATCCCCTCAGACAACCCCGTATTCCCCTCCCCAACAATCATTATCCTCCCCGTCCCCAACCACACACTAGCCTCCCCCTCTCCAACCACACAATGACCATTCTCCCCCTCCTCAACCAAACATTCACCATCCCTTCCACTCTCCCTCCCTCGCTAAATCTCCCTGGAGCCTCGTCACATGTGCCCTTCCACTCCCTCCACCACTTCCTTCCCACCAACCTTTACCACTCGCGTCAATTCTTTACCTGCAGTCTTCCCTCCTCTTCCTCTCACGATTGACATATGCCAATCACTCTCAATCATTCGTTCCCTGCTACCACCATGACTCTCCCACAATCAGCTACCCTCTGCTATCCATCTACTTTCTGTCATCCCCCCTGCAGCTCAATATTAGAACGTTCAGCTCACAATGGAAGGACCTGGGCTCAATCTTGTACGTCGAGGGTCTTTCCTAACACCTGCTGCCCGTGTTTGTTAAGCAGTGAACAAATACCTAGGAGTTAGTCGATTCTATGCAGTCGCGACCTGGTGGAGGACCTAAGGACATCAGTGGACATAAACCACACTGCTTGGGTTATCCTGGATTAGTAAGTAATCTCTCAGATTTATGAATCAGAAGAAAGGCGTGTTTTTCTACCACCACGAGTCTCCAGCCACCAACACCCCAGTACTACATTCTCTCGTCTCGTCTGTCACTGAAAAGCTTTATTTTCATAAAGTACAGTATACAGTTGGTCTAAGAAAGGGTTGCATGTTGAACAGACATTGAAAATCCACTGTTTTTTCTAGCAGATTTTAAATTAGCTTAGAACGACTGGGGAACATTTGATTTAGATTAATTTATTAGAATGCTTTGGTTAACTGTATAGAACGTACTACACTTTATGTAACACTTTTGAGTATTCACTCTGCCATCTAACCAACGAGTTAACACTTCGTCAGCGCCTTCAACTTCCAACCTTCGACTTCTCTCCATCCCTTCCTCTCTGACCCCTTTTTACTTAATTCTGCTTCACATTTTCCCGTACCTCCAACCCACTTCATTGCCTCTTCCCTCTCATTACCTTCCACAATAACTGTTCCAACTCCACTTACCCCAAAATAAAAATTAATGTGTGACATTTCTATTCTTCCCCTACAGCAGAACAGAAAGCAATGGCCAGACACCACAACAAAATTGGAAGGGATAGAAGAATCGCAGAATGGCAGATGAATACAAATGGTATCTCTAACAAAAGCAGAAACCTGAAGGAAAGAACAGCAGAGGAAGTCCCAGACATCACAGCACAAACAGAAACAAATTTTCTGGGAACGATAACAAATACCGTATCCCAAAAAGAGAATAAGAAAAAGGCACAACAGGTGTACAATACTTGGGTATCTTTATTGATGAGAAGTTTCATGAACGTGTGACCTTTTTATTCCTGTAGACAGTGGAAAACAGGAGAAGCAAATTTAGAGCTGTTTACTCCTTTAGACGTGATAGATGTTAAAAGTTTTTTAGCCTTGAGAAACCAACTTATCGATGCTGTACACTTTTAAAGAGCCCAAAGCACTGGATTAAGAAGGAGAAATTGCAAATATGTGTAAGAAGGGAGATATGAGAAGGGAAAATATGTAACAGATAAGAGATTAGAGAATGTTACAACAGGAACAGAGTGGGAATGCCTAGTGTCCCAGTAGAAGTAATATAGGACCCGTTTTTTTTTTCTATAAACAGGAGGTGAATGCAAAATTGTGATGAAAACGACATAGCAACGATGAAGTTCCTAGGAGTGGCAAAGAGTGCAATCAGGAGCAAAACGAGGTTACTATTAACAGATTTCCATCACAATACAATGAAATGGGAGAAAGGACATCCGAAGTAGGCAGAAACTTGATGGCAAGACACAAATGCAGTTATAAAGAACCATTATTGACGGAGTTTCGCCCACACAGTGACCTTCATCAGATCATCTGTTTGTAAAATGATGGAACCCAATGAATGGGCGAAATGTAGCCAATAAAAGTTACATATAATATATTTTCTGTCTCCTTACTATGGTGTTGACATCTCATACCGAGACATACCGAGACCACGAGGACACGAGGGAGAAATATTTGAAATAAAAATGATTGTATATAAAGGAAGGGAAATGTAGATAAAAATAACCAAATGCATAAAAATGTTAATATATGAAGATGACTGATAAATTATGCAGAGATATTTTGCATATTATTAAAATACAAATAGAATCAAACACCATATATATATATATATATATATATATATATATATATATATATATATATATATATATATATATATATATATATATATATATATATATATATATATATATATATATATATATATATATATATATATATATATATTATATATATATACAAGGAGTCGAACCCATCCTGCTTTGGCCCGCCTCATAGTGAGCGAAAACACATGGTCTAAAGCGTCATGTGTTTTCGCTCACCATGAGGCGGGCCAAAACAGCATGGGTTCGACTCCTTGGCTAGTCGCAGTGTTGTTATTGATCAATACCACTCGTTCGTGGGTACAATAATGTATACACTAAGTGGTGTATATCTATCAGTGTATATACACTGACAACTTTCTATGATCATTTAAAATGATCAAAGATGATAATTAGGTATGATTATTATATCTTGTGCTTGAAGATGCTGATTGAAAAATAATAATTCCAATAATAATTGTCAGTCGAGATATTCATAGGAAATAGTTAACAATAATTATTGCAGTTATAAGGGGAGATTGTTTTCGAAAGTAGTTCTAATTATTTTAATTATATATGTAATTATTAATGAATTATTGATAAATATTTATTGATTGCAAATTATATTTCTGGATAAATTGGAAAAATTTAGCAATATTTTCTATATAGAATTTTTCTTAAACCTTTGAATGAGAGACAGAGAAAGAGAGAGCGAGAGAGAAAGAGAGAGAGATAGATAGATAGAGAGAGAGAGAGAGAGAGAGAGAGAGAGAGAGATAGAGAGAGAGAGAGAGAGAGAGAGAGAGAGAGAGAGAGAGAGAGAGAGAGAGAGAAGAGAGAGAGAGAGAGAGAAAGAAATAAGGATAGAGATTTGTGTTGAAGATTATTGCATAACGAAATATAACATAGTGTAACATTATTATTATTTACGTTTTTTTTTCAAATTGTAATTATATTTAATATTTATTGCTCTCATTATAACTGTCGTTTCAGCTAAAAATATTAATATTGCTATAAGTATCATTGTAAATCATTACACTTGTTACTGTACCTATGATTATATTTTTCAGTTGTAATTAACATAATTACCATTATACTGACTGCAGTTATCAGTATAACTTTTAGAAATGCTCTTCTGTCATTGTAACTCATTACAGCTGTCTGTATTGCTATCATTATTATTAACGTAACTTTGTTGATATCTTCCAGTACTGCAGTTGTTGGTATCATTATAACTTAATATAACTATTATAGGTGTCATTATAGCTGTGAGTATAACTATCATCATTAAACTATCATTATGTCACTCAGTGTAAGGGTCATTAACCTCATTATAATTTTCATTGTTGACACACAGTGTTACACAATCTTTTTCTTAATAGAAAAAAAAAAAAGATTTCAAGGCTAGTACTCAAAAGTTAATTTCCTGAATTTCAAGAGAAAACAAAATTAGGATAATTTTAATGCTTCATATGAAATGAAAAAAAAATATTTCGTAATATTTTTTTCATTTTCAGACACTTTTTTCACTAAAATTATGATGATATTGGTTTAAAAAATCATTAATTTTGAGTGAAGGTGCCTATTGTTTTTTTTTTAGATTTAGACAGCAGAAAGGTTTATTTAGACCCTCCGGAAAGTTGGCTTAGAGTCGCCGGAAATTATTTTGCCCTCAACTTGGGATCAATCACAACTTTTTCAAACGTAAACAAACGAATAATATTACAGTTCTTGCTTTACGTGGTCTTGGGGTACAGTAATATATTTTACCACAACTTCTGTTCGCTTTTTTAATTTACAACCACACACGCTGAGCCACTTATGGGGAGCGAGGCTAGGCAGCCACACACTTGCTTGCTCCTGAGCGTCTCTGTGCAAAGGCTGGGAGCAGACTGAGGGAGAGGAGGGAGAGAGAGAGAGAGAGAGAGTCAAGAGAGATGAGCATCCCAGCATCCCTGGCTGCCGGCGCTCTCTTACTGCTTCCCACCCACGCTCGCACAGCCAGACGTGCGATGTTAACAGCTGAACAGCACGACTAACTTCATGAGAGTAACATAAATGGATGTATGACAGTAACAGCTCAAGTGGCTGTTTGAAAACAGCTCAAGTGGCAGCGTGAGGAAAAAACGCAGTCACCTGTATGACAATAACAGCATAGGCTGTATAACTGAGAAAGAGAATTGGTTGTTTGGTAGTAACAGCACAATTACCAATAAGAAAGCATCAACACAGTTCTCTGCATGGTAGTAACAGCACAGTTGGCTGCATGACAGCAACAGCACAATCAGCAATATGATATCAACAATACAGTGGGTCATATTACACGCTCGAGAGGAATTGGTTGTATGTTAAGAGCAATAAAGCTTACTAGCATCACGGGGTAAGCGCTAAACGCGCAGGGAAGGTATTATTCAACACCTGGAAAAGGAGAGGTAATCAGATCTTACGCAAGAAAGAGAAGGGCAGCTCCATTTCCTTGCACCAAGAGCCCTTCTTCGCCATCAGTATATCTCCCTTTAAGGGTTGGGAGCGAGAAAGTAAGGAAGGTGAGAAAAAGAGAGAGAGAGAGAGTAGGTGGAAGGGGAATAGACAAATACACAATTTCATGCGATACAACGATAAATATGTACATAGGATAATGGAACAGTTCGCAGAATGAGCAGTGGAAGTTCGCAGAATGAGCAGTGGAAGTTCGCAGAATGAGCAGTGGAAGTTCGCAGGATGAGCAGTGTTGCAGTACGTTCACTGCAACAGTGCTGGGGACACAGGCTGAGTCAGCCACCGGACCTGACGTCTCATACGTGATTGCAACAGTACGTTTTCCAAACTCAAGAGACAGACTGTCACCTCAGGTTACCCCTGACTCACACATCTTCGAAATAATCGCAGAGATTCAGTAACTCTCAACGTGGAAGAAGTTATGGAACGGAGGGAGGGAAGGAGGCAAGGCAAGATGTAACATAGTGTTTGAACAACAAGACAAATATTTATTCTAATATGTTATGTAATTCGATATCACAAATGGGGATCACGTAATGAATAAAGTCTAATTTTCTAATGTTCTTAAAATAATAATTAATAAACAAGGTTGCTGACGGAAAGATTTCAGGCCCACGATTAGTCAAAAATTCCGACAAGTTATTCTCCTAAGAGCAGATCCCGGCCTCTCCTCTCTCTACTCCTCTCCTCCTCTCAAGAAATCCTCCTCTTTGAGAGAGGCTAATGACACTCTGTATCCACCAGATTACGAGTAACATATTATTGGATACTTTCATCTCAAGGCGTGATTGGTCGTCGTGTTGAAATCACTAATCACCTGCCGTGTCATTAAGTCTAACATCGTCTCTATTTACTGGAGCGAGCTTACTGTAAAGAGATTAAAATATTATAATATACTTCTCACCTGCGATCTTCAGTTAAGTTCAGCTACTTGCTTTCCAATAAACTGCAAAAAAAAAAAAACTTTTTTTCTGCTCACAGGGTGAACTAGTGAGTATTTCAAGTGAGGCTGGTATACAACACTCCAGTGTCCTGGTGGTATTAACGGAGCAATTTCGAAGAATATCAGGTAATTATTCGCTTTACCAAGCAAGTCAAGATCCTATTTCCTTTTACCTGGCACCTGAAGTAGCTGGCGTCACATGACAGGTGCAATGTGTTCTCTTTCTGCTTGGCAACTTTGAGTATCTCCCATCAACTGTACCTTACTTACCTCTGCTTGACACCTTGACCGCCTCCCGTCACCTGACAGCTCCCATGTACTCAGTCTTTCTACTTTTTCCAGAAGTCCTGCTTTCCAGTGTTTCCTTTACTATCTTTGCGCTACGAAAAAGGGGATGAGACTCTCGTAAAATTTGCCCAATTCAGTTTTTGTTTCCTCGTTTTCTAATACACTATCGAAAAAATTCATTATTGATGGTAAGTTACTAAAAATTCTCGAATATCAACATGCATATGTACTGCCCATTAAATTACTGCCTATCGACACTATCATCAAGGCTAATTCGATTCTTAAGATAAGGAATATAGGGAATAAAACAAATTCTTAGTGTATATTCACTTTTGAATCGAAATATGACAAAAAAACGACTAAAAAATATAAACTTTTGTGTGCAGAGCTTTGACTGACAAAACATTTTTCCTCTCTGGTTTTCGTAACTCCATCTGGCAGTGTTGCCAGACACAGCTGGTGAGCTGGCCTCACAGTGATACCAACATTCTGGTGTGTGAACCCTCAAAGCTCACTCAACAGTGTGTGGGAGTGTGTGTGTGTGTGTGTACTCACCTAGTTTTGCTCACTTAGTTGTGGTTGCAGGGGTCGATTTATAGCTCCTGGCCCCGCCTCTTCACTGGCCACTACTGGGTCACTCTCCCTGCGCCATGAGCTTTATCATACCTCTTCTTAAAGCTATGTATGGAACCTGCATACACTACATCGCTTCCCAAGCTATTCCACTTCCCGACCACTCTGTGACTGAAGAAATACTTCCTAACATCCCTGTGATTCATCTGAGTCTTCAACTTCCAACTGTGTCCCCTTGTTGCTGTGTCCCATCTCTGGAACATTCTGTCGCTGTCCACCTTGTCAATTCCTCTCAGTATCTTATATGTTGTTATCATGTCCCCCCTATCTCTCCTGTCCTCCAGTGTCGTCAGGTCGATTTCCCTTAACCTATCCTCTTAGGACATACCCCTTACCTCCGGGACTAGTCTTGTTGCAAACCTTTTTGTATGTGTTATATTACTCTGTAAAAGGTTCGTGGACTGATCCAGCTAGTATCACTAATGTTTCAGAAAGAAACCTAACTGCCGTGCTGAAGTACCTGATTAGCCCTGTAATGTACTTAACTGCCCTGCAAATGTCCCTTACTGCCCTGCTAATGTAACTAACTGCCTCGGTATTGCCCTTAACTGCCCTGGTGAGGACCGCTACCTATCTACCCAGGTAACATCCATCAGCAGTGATGGACAAGTTACAGCTCCTGTCCATCACTTATTTCACTAAATGCCCTTCATTAGGTGTTTCGAATCTGCGCTAAATGTATTTAATTTAATCACAGCATCCTCCACTGCCATTGCGAGCTGAGAGGGAGAAGCGCGAGATGAAATCTCCATCCTTTTTCTGGAAAAGGAAATGTTGCCTGGAAATAAAATTTCCAAACTGAAAACGGAGCTGGTCAATGTTCATAGAGAAATAAGGTGAAAAAAATTTCGTTTTATCACGATGGAGTCTGGAATATTGGATTTGTAAAAGGAATATATTATTATTATTATTACTTTTATTATGATGGTATAGAGTGCCTGTGGAATGGGAGGTAATTAGGTCTGGCCCAATTAAGGGGAGCCTCGAATCCCTTGAATCAAGAGCCCTTCACCATCCTCGAGGTACCCCCCATGAATATACTAGAGTCTAAATGAAATAGATTATGAAAGTGGGAAGTGGAGTCAGAGAAGCGTGTGGGTTTAGTGCTTCCCTGTTAATATCATAATAATAATAACAACAATCTGCAGCAATTTTGATAACGAATCCACAGCTCCCTCATAGCCGTAATATGTTGCAGAAAAGAATTTGCAGGTATTTATTCATTATGCGCTCTCTCTCTCTCTCTCTCTCTCTCTCTCTCTCTCTCTCTCTCTCTCTCTCTCTCTCTCTCTCTCTCTCTCTCTTTCAAGTTGAAACCATTGCTTAAGCTAAGAGAAAACCTTCTTTCACAGCTAGAAACTTTAAGACACCATACTGACTCACTATAATGCTCGTCTTAGACTGCATCTTGAATATGCCATCTAGTTTTGGTCTCCAAATTACCAAAAAAATAGAAAGACAAAGATATACTGACGAGGCTACAGAGAAGAGCAATGAAACTCAGATACAAACCTATTGAAGAAAGACCCAAAGCTCTCAGGATTTTCTTCTCTAACAAAAGGGGGAATACGAAAAGATCTCGCTCAAACCTTGAAGATATTGAATAACTCTTGATTCACTCAGTCATGAAGAACTCATTGAAGCACTGAATCCGACCCTAACTCGAACCGGTGGTATGATACAGCGAGGCAGGAGAACGTCTGCTGTTTTTTTTGCAACGAGTTTTATCAGAATGGAATAAGCTACTGCCTAATGCTGTAAATGAGAAGACAAAACAGTCATTCAAAAAACAGCTAAGACAGCCTAAATTATTTCATATGACAGGAAACCCTGATAATAATTTACAGTGATGAGTAGTGTATAGGGCAGGGCTACTCAACTACTATGAATATAGGTCCACTTGGACAAGTATCAATGTATTCTAAGGTCCGAATGCATATATGACTAGTAAAGGTCCGGATACATTTATGACTAGTTTAGTAAAACAAATCATTTGATATGGAAATAAATATCTGGAATATTAAAAAAACAAACACTAGAAGTCATATTTAGACTAAAATAATCTATATATCTATATAAATAAAAATGAAAATGTTCGTTTGTTCAAAATCTTAAATCTCCGAAAGTTCTTCACCGATTGCTTTGAAATTTTGACACCACTTGCATTCGAAGACTTTGACTGGAAAAGAACAAAAAAATTATGCCAACAGCATTTGGTGTTCCCAGGCGGTCACCCATCCAAGTACTAACCAAACCCAACGTTGCTTAACTTCGCTGATTGGACGAGAAGCAGTGCGTTCATGATTCCAACGGATATTCCATTTCAATTTAAGAGATTGCAATTCCCAATTCGATTGGCGTTTGCAATCACCATCAACAAAGCTCAGGGCCAATCTTTAGAATTGTGAGGTTTAGCTCTAGACACGGATTGCTTCTCACATGGACAATTATATGTTGTGTGTTCTAGAGTCAGCAAACCAGACAATCTCTATATCTGCACAGACAATGGAACAACAAAAAGTATTGTATACCCACAAGCATTGTGTAATTAGAAATGCGCGCTTTCATTTTTCTTTCTTTTCCATTTAACCAGACTGAGCCACAACAACGCGTGGCCGGGTACAGCTAGTAGCATAATAAATATGAAAATACAATCAATTTACTTTAATAAAAACAAGCTTGGTGAAGCAGTTGTCCTCTGTATTATGAAATGTATTTATTACAGAAATTTATCTGTATTTATTAAAATTAAACATGTTTTATATCCACGCCACATAAATTAGGAACAACCAGAATGAGGAAAATTTTAACCAATTTGATTAAACATTGATGTGAAGAATTTGATCACAAGATTCAATACTAAATACCCCACCAACGTACGTATTCATAAAAGTGGTGGGCACAGCAAATTAAAATCAAACTTGCTAAAAAGAAACTGAGAAAACCCGAAATCATACCTTGCTCAACGCAAGGTTGCACCAGGGTCGCCAGACTTCCCAGCCCATTCAGTGTATGCTCTTGTGTACCACCTGATCCTGAACGTGGTAACAGCTGTTATTTAACTAAGCTTTCTCCTGAAGCCCACGGTCCAACTAGAACACTCAGAATGTCCGGATTCGGACCGCGGGCCGCCAATTGAGTAGCCCTGGTATAGGGTAGGCTAACTCACTCAACCGCTCACTAAATCCAAGAAACCCACAATAACCGTCATGGACATTCAGCAAATGGGGCAAATCTGAAGTCAACAGAATTGCTGACGTTTATTCAGCAACTGCACCAGAACAATGAGACAACAGCGTCAGTAACAGCAGTAGTGGTAGAGTTAGAAGGCTGTGATAGTCGCAGCAGAGCTGGTGGCAGTCAGTAGTAGTAACACTGGTACACACAGCTCTGTGAGTGCCAGTGGAGTAACAGGAATGTTTCCAGTATCGTATAGATTATAATCTATAATTATTTTTGTCCCTGTTTTCATACCGGCAGTGGCCGAAGGAAGTGGAGGATGGGGAAAAAGCCATAATTTTTTTTTCATATTTGACTCATACTCCTAGATAATACACGACAGTCCTTAACCAGGGGTAGAAGTAAACACTTCCTTTCAGTAGACAGCCTCGGTGTGGACTACCAAGTCGTCTGCTATCTCCCTTTACAATGGACTCTCTCTCTCTCTCTCTCTCTCTCTCTCTCTCTCTCTCTCTCTCTCTCTCTCTCTCTCTCTCTCTCTCTCTCTCTCTCTCTCTCTCTCCACCCTCAGTCTCTCTTAAAATTCTCATTTCTGGTCAAAAGGTATTTTCCTTTACTGTCAGTCCGGCCTCTTTGATTCAGTTATTTCTACTGCCACCT
This sequence comes from Cherax destructor, assembly GCA_009830355.1. NCBI lineage: Eukaryota > Metazoa > Arthropoda > Malacostraca > Decapoda > Parastacidae > Cherax > Cherax destructor. Next base: position 270,724 of record WNWK01000131.1, read on the forward strand.
GCATGACTTATATTTGTTCTTTTCTGAGTAGCTTCCTGTTTACCTATGTGTCTTCCTTTTGGACCTGCCTGACCTTCTGTTTGCTTGTGAGGCTTCCTTTCTGTCTGCTTGACCTTCTGTTTACCTCTCTTTCTTATTGTTTAACTGTCTAACTTCCATTTCAATCGTGTGATTGCTTGCTTGCCTGACTTTCCATTTAACTGTTTTTATTCCTGTTTACCCGTGTGTCTTCGTATTTACATATGTATCTTCCTGCTTTTCTTACCTAACATCCCTATTCACCTGTTTTACTTACTCGTCGTGACCTCCTGTTTACCTGCGTTATTTAATATTCACCTGTTTGACTTCCTGTTTAATTACCCTTTGCCCCATAATTATTAAACCTTCACCACATGTTTCAATAATTGCCCTATATCTTTCCTTCCACTTCTCTACCCGTTACTCTATTCCATACACATCCGAAAACTGTTCCGTTTCACTGCATGGAAGAGAAGATAAAACGTGAACATTATAGTTACACATTTAAGAAAATTAGAAAAATATGTAAAATTTAGCGCCATGGACGGGAAGAAAAAGAGGAGACAGTTAAAGCCTAAAGAAAACAAAACAGTTGCTAAAAGTATGGTTGGATTTATTTGGATTAATAGGTTTAATACCAAACTACTACTAAACGAGGGTCAATATTTGTGTGGTTTTACTGGTATATTCACTTGAGAAGTGAACCCCAGATGCGTGTAACCACAGGCAAGGGTCAGTAAGGCTGCAGGTCACCTCTTTACCACCAATCAAGGACACCTTAATCCCTAATATAAGGATTTAAGTACACTCTCTCTCTCTACATACAATTAAAGATATACACCTCTTGGTGTATATATCTTTCGTGAAAAGGACACGAGTGCTAGTGCTTTCCTAATATCTGTCTTAGTTATAAAAAATCTAGTAGTGACTGGAGAGTCAGTGGTCACCAGGAACATTATATTAACTGGTGACTTGGTACTGGATGGTGATTCTCTGGTCACTGATAAATATAAATAAAATAAATAAAGTCAATTTTAAAGAGAAAATACATGAGCATAGAATAGAACTGACAGTACAGCGAAATGACAATACCGGGGCAAAACAAAGACACGTACTTAAGCATCTATTTTTTATGTTAAGTAAAAGGACACAAATGCAACTAATGTGACATTTTATTGTGGCAACGTTTCGCTCTCCAGGAGCTTTCTCAAGCCGTTACAAGCGATAATGGACATAGTGGGTTTATATATACTCTCAAAGTGAGGTGAAATACTAGTGGTGGTAGTAGTAGTGATATTAGTAGTAGTAGTAGTAATACAATAAGGTAGAACAATCAATATGCACATGAGTAAAAGGTGATAAAACAAATACTAGGGTAGTATAACAATAGGTTAGACAAATATTTCTGCTGGAGGTTGAGTCGCCATCGCTTCCAGTACTTCTATTAAGGATCTAACCAAGACTAAATCCAAGCACCATGAACCAGTCAACGCAGGGGTCTACACTATACCCTGTGGAGGCTGCGACAGAATTTATGTAGGAGAAACAGCAAGGAACCACGAAACACGCATCAATGAACACATTAATGCATGCAGAAACGATAACCTGAACAACGCCTGCGTACAACACCGAAATTCCAACAATCATCTCATGAAATTCAAAGACGCCCGACTAGTAATCAAAGAAACTAATTTCCGTAGACGCAAATGCCTTGAATCAGCACTTATCTCTGTTTCTAACACAATTAAACAAAACAAAGGCAGCTTCACCATCTCTGAAGTCTTAGCAAGAATCCTCCTGAAAACAGTAAACCCTACCATCACATAGTCTCTCCTGCTAATTCAACACAAGCACATCGTAGATGTGGAACACTCCTACAGGCCTTCGATATTTCAACCTCCAGCAGAAATATTTGTCTAACCTATTGTTATACTACCCTAGTATTTGTTTTATCACCTTTTACTCATGTGCATATTGATTGTTCTACCTTATTGTATTACTACTACTACTACTAATATCACTACTACTACCACCACTAGTATTTCACCTCACTTTGAGAGTATATATAAACCCACTATGTCCATTATCGCTTGTAACGGCTTGAGAAAGCTCCTGGAGAGCGAAACGTTGCCACAATAAAATGTCACATTAGTTGCATTTGTGTCCTTTTACTTAACATATTGTCGGTAATTCTACCAATATTATTACATCTATTTTTTAACGTTTCGCTTCTGTTTAAGACGATATTTCGTTCAGTATCGAGTAAAGCGTTTAAATTAAATTAAAAATCATTTAAATTAAAAGTTTACTCGTCATTACGTGACTTTATCAATCACTCGCCGGCTTATTGTTCCAGACACCACCGCAGTACCGTGGATGGAACAGTTCACAACTGATCCACAAATTGGAAATGGAAATCAGACGACGTTTCGCTCCGTCATGAATCATTATCAAGCCAAGGATGTGACTGAAAGATTGATATAAACTGCTTCCGAGGCTCATCTCTCAGCCTCCGTGCCTCGGGGCTCTGATATCTCCGGGTTTTCCCACTGCCTTTCACCGTAGAAAAATTCCTTCGAATATTTTGTTGCTGCGTACGTGGAAGGGAAACTCCAGTGGATGGGATATTTCTGGATGTTTTTTTTTGACATGAGACTTCAGTGAAGTTAGAAGAGTGTTTATCCTGGCTTACATCCTAGCTCGCATCCTGCCTCACATCCTGGCTCGCATCCTGCCTCACACCCTGGCTCACATTCTGGCTCACATTCTGGCTCACATCCTGGCTCACACCCTGCCTCACACCCTGGCTCACATCCTGACTCGTACCCTGCCTCACACCCTGCCTCACATCCTGGCTTACGTCCTGGCTCGCACCCTGCCTCACACCCTGCCTCACATCCTGACTCGTACCCTGCCTCACATCCTGACACGCACCCTGCCTCACCCTGCCTCACATCCTGACACGCACCCTGCCTCACCCTGCCTCACATCCTGACACGCACCCTGCCTCACCCTGCCTCACATCCTGGCTTACGTCCTGGCTCGCATCCTGCCTCACATCCTGCCTCACATCCTGGCTCATCCTGCCTCACACCCTATCTCACATCCTGGCTCACATCCTGCCTCACACCCTATCTCACATCCTGACTCGCATCCTGACTCACACCCTGGCTCACATCCTGCCTCACACCCTATCTCACATCCTGGCTCACATCCTCGCTCACATCCTCGCTCACATCTTCACTCGCATCCTCATCAAAATTACTGATTATCGAATGAACATAAAGGGCGACTGTGGCAGCTCATTAGTGTTTGCTGAGAGCCTTCTGGTACTGGTGGAGTGGTCGACCTCCTGGTACTGGTGAAGTGGTCGACTTCCTGGTACCGGTGAAGTGGTCGACCTCATGTTACCGGTGAAATTGTCTACCTTCTGCTACTGGTGAAGAGGTCGACCTCCTGGTACTGGTGAAGTGATCGACCTCCTGGTACCGGTGAAGTGGTCGACCTCCTGGTACCAGTGAAGTGGTCGACCTGCTGGTGGAAGAGAAGTGGCGAGGCAGAACAGAGGTCAGAGAAAGCTTACTGTACTTCGCTGCTATGTTAAATAACGATCCTTGTGGAGTAGTGGGTTGCAAATGGTGATGGTGGTTGTGGTGGTAGGTGGATGTTGTGGTGGTAGGTGGATGTTGTGGTGGTAGGTGGATGTTGTGGTGGTAGGTGGATGTTGTGGTGGTAGGTGGATGTTGTGGTGGTAGGTGGATGTTGTGGTGGTAGGTGGATGTTGTGGTGGTAGGTGGATGTTGTGGTGGTAGGTGGATGTTGTGGTGGTAGGTGGATGTTGTGGTGGAAGGTGGATGTTGTGGTGGTAGGTGGATGTTGTAGTGGTAGGTGGATGTTGTAGTGGTAGGTGGATGTTGTGGTGGTAGGTAGTTGTTGTGGTCCAAGTAGGACTCAAACGTCGTCATAAGATTATCTCTCCTGTGTGCTGGTTAGCTGTGTAATGAAGGTCGTGGTTGATGTAGATTCCGAAGGTACAAATAATTGTTCCATTCAGCTGTATCCACCACCTCCACCACCAGCGCCATCACACCTCCATCACCACTAACACACCTCCACCACCAGCGCCATCACACCTCCATCCCCACTAACACACCACCACCACACCCACACCACCACCCACCTCCACCAACAGAAGTACCCATCATAATTAGAGAGTCACAGATTCATCAGGTCGAGCCTCACCCACTCTCAAAGGTACACACAAGCGTTCACTGCCTCTTTATGACAGTCTGCTCCTCACCTGATGCAAATTTCCGGCTCATTGTTCATATATAATTACCTAATTAAACACCTGTCCTCGTTGTTTTACACTCACATGTTAATGAAACATATGTTTCATGTATTCTCGTTGCTCTTTACAGGCCGTTCCAAAATGTTCATGTTAACACTCCTGAAACTATATGACCCGACGGATTTAGTGCTCCCAAGAATATAATAATAATAATAATAATAATAATAATAATAATAATAATAATAATAATAATAATAATAATAATAATAATGATAATAATATTACTACTACTACAACTACTACTACTAATAATAATACTGATATTACTACTATTACTATTACTACTACTACTACTATAATAATAATAATAATGCTTCTCTTACAAGCCATTAGCCTCAGTTCATTTTACAAAGCCAACTGATCAGCAACAACAGTTTTGTCTACAATAAGAACCTTGTCTACAATAAAAACCTTGTCTACAATAAGAATCCTGTCTACAATAAGAATCTTGTCTAAAATGAAAACTTTGTCTACAATAAGAATCTTCTCTAAAATAAAAACTTTGTCTACAATAAAAACCTTGTCTACAATAAAAACCTTGCCTACAATAAAAACCTTGTCTACAATAAAAACCTTGTATACAATAAAAACCTTGTCTGCAATAAGAATCTTATCTACAATAAAAACCTTGTCTACAATAAGAATCTTGTCTACAATAAAAACCTTGTCTACAATAAAAACCTTGTCTACAATAAAAACCTTGTCTACAATAAAAACCTTGCCTACAATAAAAACCTTGTCTGCAATAAGAATCTTATCTACAATAAAAACCTTGTCTACAATAAGAATCTTGTCTACAATAAAAACCTTGTCTACAATAAGAATCTTGTCTACAATAAAAACCTTGTCTACAATAAGAATCTTGTCTACAATAAAAGCATTGTCTACAATAAGAATCTTGTCTACAATAAAAGCATTGTCTACAATAAGAATCTTGTATAAAATAAAAACATTGTCTACAGTAAAAACCTTGTCTACAATAAAAACCTTGTCTACAATAAAAACCTTATCTACAATAAAAACCTTGTCAACAGTAAGAATCCTGTCTACAATAAAAACATGTCTCTAATAAAAACTTTTTCTACAATAAGAATCTTGTCTAAAATAAAAACCTTGTCTACAGTTAAAGCCTCGTCTACAATAAAAACCTCGTCTACAATAAAAACCTCGTCTACAATAAAAACCTCGTCTACAATAAAAACCTCGTCTACAATAAAAACCTTGTCTACAATAAAAACCTTGTCTACAATAAAAGCCTCGTCTACAATAAAAACCTCGTCTACAATAAAAACCTCGTCTACAATAAAAACCTCGTCTACAATAAAAGCCTCGTCTACAATAAAAACCTCGTCTACAATAAAAACCTCGTCTACAATAAAAACTCGTCTACAATAAAAACCTCGTCTACAATAAAAACCTCGTCTACAATAAAAACCTCGTCTACAATAAAAACCTCGTCTACAATAAAAGCCTCGTCTACAATATAAATCTCGTCTACAATAAAAACCTCGTCTACAATAAAAACCTCGTCTACAGTTAAAGCCTCGTCTACAATATAAACCTTGTCTACAATAAAAACAAAACGGTTTTTACCATAAAACGTAAACATTAGTAATTTTTTTTTTCGACAAGAAAATTATCTTCTTCACGAGGTTTTACAATGATGAAACATGTTTACATAATAATGTAATAATGCAAATAAGTATAATGTAATAATAGAAAACTAGATACTGTAATTTTAATAGTAATTCATCTTGTTTTGAAAATTTCTTCTGATATTCTGCCATACGAGTTTGGTCTGGTGTATTCCTATATACTTTTGTGTGTATCTCATACTGCAATATAGATATATAATACAATACATTTTATACATGTATTGTACACTGTAACATAAGAGTATAATGCAGGACGTTATATGCATGAATAATTCAATAATGGTGATATGTCTATAATGCATTTCGGTTACCATGCTTATAAGGCAGATTGTTTTATACGTGTAATGTACAATGTGTTTTATACGTGTAATATACAATATGTTGTATACATGTGTAATACATTAGGAGTATAAGGTGTGAAAAGTCCAGGGAAGCCATAATTACATCAGCAACACTATTATAAGTTTGGTGGACACATCCGCCAGGTAATGAGAACTCCTTTATAGTATTATTCAGCTTTTGCCTTTCGTTCTCTTATACAAAAACTTGGTGCCTTTGATGCTCTCTCTCTCTCTCTCTCTCTCTCTCTCTCTCTCTCTCTTCTTTCTCACGGCCTTCTTCTAGACGCTAGATTTCCTGTTAAAGTGTACCAGCCAATTTGGGTAAAGTTCAAATCTCACTTTAAAACAACATTTTCGTATCTATACCTTAGTAATTTCGTCCCGTAGAAGTTTACCCTTTTCCCTATCTAGGTATGGAGGTCTTACACACATTTGTGTGTTTTATGCTAATTTTCTCATTTATATTGTAGCTGTGAGGTCTGATTAATCCTAATGGGTGTAGAAGTTACCGAGAATGTAAAATTAATTCTTTGTTAGTCTCTTCTGTGTCATCAAGGTTTATAGATTTTCTTTGAGATTTTATATGAAAGTGAGATTAGATAAAATCTGGTCACTTTTTTTTTTTTTTTGAGTTGCACTCATCGGTGCCTTCTTGAGGGCGTTTGGTTTGCACTGGCGCTCTGACATGATAAAATTCAGGGCAGCTTTTGGCATGCACATGTATTCTGCGATTTTTATTTTGTTGCTACTCTTTGTGTGGGATTAGTTCAGCTGTGGGTCCAGTCTTGACCGTACTGTCAGCATTGTGATTCCTGTCTTCGATTGCTGTCAATATTGTGGTTCCTGTATTGGACATGTTGTCAGTATTGTTATTCATGCCTTCCTTGAATTGCTGTCTGTATTGTGGTTCCTGTATTGGACGTGTTGTCACTATTGCGATTCCTGTCTTGGATTGCTGTCTGTATTGTGGTTCTTGGACTTGTTTTGTATTGTTATTTCTGCCTTAGAGGTGCTGTCAATAATTCTGCTCCTGTTAAGGTCTTTCTGTCAGTATTGTGTTTCGTGTGATGGACCTACTTTGTCAGTATCTTATAAACATTTCGTGTTAAGTCTGCTAAGTCCTCGGATACCTTCCTATTTGACCATTAGAACCACCGATAGATCGTTCTGACAAATAAGTATCAACCAACTGATCCTATTACCCAATAAGGATCAACCAAGTGTTTCTATTAAACAATAAGAACCCACCAAGAGTTCGTAATCACCATTCAAGACTTTCCACCAACGTTGGACTCACGCAAATATATATTATTTCCTGTTTTTATTTGCTTTCGATGTAAATATACTTGACATTTCCTCTTGACTGACCTTGTATAAACTGTTGGCGGCTGTGGGCGGCCTTCCCTCCACCGAACACTGATCCAGACCCTCGATCATTTTATTCTCTCTCTCTCTTTCTCTCTCCGTCTCTCTCTCTTGAAGCTGAAGACCTAACGAACAGGGTGTATATATCTCAGAGTATATAAATTTAGAATTTACTTTACAACCCTATTTTAGAGATTTCTGTATCTTCGACTGGTGGTTCTCAGGTTAACGGCAGCTTTAATAACCCCCATGTAATCGATAGGTTATAAACCTAATAAACCAACCCATCCAGTACCAGTGAAGTTTTATATGAACTTCGAATAAATACGCCTGACTAGTTTATGTTGACTGGAAGGTGACAGTAAGTCAAATAATCACGCATTACTACAATGGTATGCAGAAGAGCATCTATGAATGCACAACACGTCAAGCTTTGAAGTGGATGGAGTACAGCATCAGAAGAAAACCCCACCCTATATTAGACATTTTTTTTTTGTAACCGATCATCAAGAGACACAAAAGCTTGTCCTCTGTTCGCCAGACAGATACCACCATGATGTGATGGTGCAATCTTGCCACTTTCTCTAAGCCCTGAATGAATGTTGAGTCCTAAGGTATTATACACTTGTTTGGAAGTAGTATTATCCTACTCTGACACTATAGTGGGACTGTCACACTGTGTTCTGACTGTTGCATTGTGTAGGGACTTTCACACTGTGTTGGGACTCTTGCACAGTGTTGGGACTCTCGGGTTGTGTTGCGACTCACTCACTGTGTTGCGACTAAGCTTCCGCAACTTGTTAATGGTCCAGGACGAACCGAAACACCGTATTGTTTATATATCCATTTTGTAGGATAGTTGGGAAATGTTGCAGCACTGTTGACTTTTATTTTACTTTTGTAAGTCTCCTAATTGTTTCCTGCCGCCGTAACGTAAAAGTACATGAAACTCGGGGAAAGTATATTACGTGTGTGTGTGTGTGTGTGTGTGTGTGTGTGTGTGAAAGTGACTCCAGACCCACGAACATATAAGGGAGCATTACGATGCTAACGATCAGAAGTAAAGCCGTCGCTATCTCCTCCTCAAACATGATCTCAAAATTTAATATCAGCTTTGGATTTGGGTTAGCCTTTTCAAGCTGCTAAGCTGTTCTATTATTGCATTTTTCTCATACGATTAATACTCAACTATCTTCACAAGCTGTTATTATTATTATTATTATTATTATTATTATTATTATTATTATTATTATTATTATTATTATTATTATTATTTTGTTGTTGTCGTTGTTTATTATTGTTTTTATTATCATTATTATTACTTTTAATTAATAATTAATTATTATTAATATTACAGAGGAAGAATTCTGTTCCACTTCCCCATGGAGATAAGAGGAAATAAACAAGAAATAGTAAGAAAATAGAAGAAAACCCAGAGGGGTGTGTGTATACATGCTTGTACATGCATGCCTTGTAGTGTGACCTAAGTGTAGGCCTTTCGTGTCGCAATCAACACTTTATCAGGAGCTTTCAAAGTTGCAGAAATGAGTAGAAAGTTCAAGGTGTTTCGTACAGGGGTACGTTTTTGCTCGAGAAAAAACGCTGATTGCAACCCGATAGGCCTAGAGCTATTATTCTGCTCCTCCTAAGAGCTCGACACTTGGAATTGAGGCTTCAAGACTCACTAGGGGGTTTAGTGTGATAATTTTAATTAATTTTGCGAATCTGACACTGATGATGGCACACTATGCCTTTAGTACCCAAATCTGACTCGTGTATGTGTATACAGGATAGGCTAACTTACATGTTAAGTGTGCCTTAAAAGATATATTAGTAATTGCAAGCAGAGTAAAGGATAAGAGGGAGAGAGAGACAGAGAGGATGAAGGGGGAGGAAGAGGCAGGTCTGATAATTCCCTCTTCACAAGTTAAACACAAAGTTACACAATCCAGGAGAGTTTGCAAATCCCAAATTACACACAACATCTTGGGGTCGTTTGGCGAACAATGGTTGCCTTGTTAGCGCCGCCAGGGCCAACAAGCGCCTTGCCTAATTCCTGGTGCCAAGGCCATTACCTCCTAGACAGGTGCCGGGGCCAGACAGTGCCAGCCCGTGCAGCCTTCGATAATTGAGAAAATATTTTTTTTTTAAATGTTGGTTAAGTGCCTCCTGTCGCCGATCTTCAAACTGTGTGTGTGTGTGTCTCTCTCTCTCTCTCTCTCTCTCTCTCTCTCTCTCTCTCTCTCTCTCTCTCTCTCTCTCTCTCTCTCTCTCTCTCGCGTTCTCTCGTATCTGATTTCATCTCTTTACTCCTGTCCCAGTAGTTTCCTGAACCTTTCGCTCGTTCCAGTACACCATCACTGGAAATTTGAATTCGATCGGATGAGGCGTTCTCAAGTTATAAACAATCTATGAGAACAAAAAAAAAAGAATAATAATCACTGATGTAACCTTTAGGGAGCTACTTAAATATTACAGAATTTCTGAAAGTTGATAATAACGCAGTGCCACTGTATCGTGATAATATTAGTGCCACTGTGCCAGTGATAATTTTACTGCTTCTGTATAATGAGACTTTTGGTATGTGGTTTAATAAAATATTTTTTAATAGTATGTTGTGTATACATACAGAAGATGCAGAGTGAAGGGTATAACAGTATACTTACAGATTATGAGGTGAAGATTATAACGGGATATTTACAGGAGACTGGAAAGGCATGAAAATATAATTTCTGAAGGCAAAAATAAAGATGCTTCAGAAAGTAAGATGAAATGTATTAATGGTGATAGAGAAGATGTAAGAAAAAGGAATAAATGGGGAAGGTACTGGCAAAGAAGAGGCATAACTGGAGGCTGGAACTACTGTTTGGTTCAGAATGAATGGGTCCTATAACTTTGGCTATAGGGCAGCTGTACTTGCCAATTGTTGTTTTGAATCTTGGCCTAAGTACTGCAAACCAGCACTGAAAATTTGACTGAACCTTTCGCTCGGATGAGGAGTTCTCGAGTTCGAGCGAAATAAATGCAAAAAATTATAGGAAAAAAAATATAATAAATTCTAGCAACCACTTAAAGAAGAAGAAGAAGAAGAAGAACAACAACAAGAACAAGAAGAAAAAGAAGAAGAAGAAGAAGAAGAATTTTTAGGGGGCATTCGGTTTCTAGCTGCATCCCTTCTTTTTTCCCCTGTTACATCTTTTTCTCTGGGTATTTTTTATATCGCAATCAAACTTCATCTTTTTCTCTACGTTAGATGGGATCTCAATGGCGCCCCTCCCCCCCCTCCCCCTCCCACATTTTCAACAGTTTCAGTGTTATGGGCAGAATTCCAAAAGTCCCAATTTTTTTCGTCTTTATTGTAACTGGCCACTGAAATCTTATACCTATTGCAGCCTTCTGGCTGAATTCTTCTCCTAAGCCTCGCACAGTCTGTGAACATAAAGTAAATATGATTTTAATTAAAATTTCGATATATTTTAAGTAAATATTAAAGATTCTAGCGCTCCTAATTTCTCTCTTTAATAAAAAATATTTTGAAGATTCTATATATTATTAAAATTTAAGATTCTATATATTATTAAAATTTAAGATTCTATATATTATTAAAATTTAAGATTCTATATAGTATTAAAATTTAGGATTCAATATATTATTAAAATTTAAGATTCTATATATTATTAAAATTTAAGATTCTATATATTATTAAAATTTAAGATTCTATATATTATTAAAATTTAAGATTCTATATATTATTAAAATTTAAGATTCTATATATTATTAAAATTTAAGATTCTATATGTTACTGAAATATTATATGATATTCTGTGTTATTGTGGTGATATATTAGTCTAAATATTATTGAAAAAAATTTAAGTTTCTTTGAAGCAAATTTCTGAACTTCCTGGATGGTCGTTGCTTGAACAACAGCAGTTTCTTCATTTATTATTCATGGTGATATGTTTTCGCTTTTTTTTTTATTTGGCTCCAGTTCAAAGAATTTTCCACAAAGATGACATTCCCAAGAATGTTTCTTTCTCTGAGTTAGTCGTTTCTCTTTCTTCCTCAGGTGGAAGGTCGCGTTAAATTTGTATATGTTCTGGAAGTGTTTGGTTTGTTTTCCGTATTCCTCCTTGTGTGTGTGTGTGTGTGTGTGTGTGTGTGTGTGTGTGTGTGTGTGTGTGTATGTGTATGTGTGTGTGTGTGTGTGTGTGTGTGTGTGTGTATGTGTGTGTGTGTGTGTGTGTATGTGTATGTGTGTGTGTGTGTGTGTGTGTGTATGTGTGTGTGTGTGTTGGTCATATGCAATAGTCGTAATAGTAACTGGTGATGGTAGTCGAATATTGGTAGTGCTGCATTTGCTATGACTAAAGCTCAAGTAGCAGTAGTAGTAGTAGTAGTAGTAGTAGTAGTAGTAGTAGTAGTAGTAGTAGTAGTAGTAGTAGTAGTAGTAGTAGTAGTAGTAGTAGTAGTAGTAGTAGTAGTAGTAGTAGAATAAGTGGTAGTAGTAACATTAGCTGCAGAATTATTATAGCTGTAGCTTTATTATTATTATTATTATTATTATTATTATTATTATTATTATTATTATTATTATTATTATTATCATTATTATTTTTATCTAAGTACTATATCGGTGTCATTATTAACAAAAACAACAAAAAAGAAATATAAATATTTAAAATCAATGTTTATTTACGAGATCAGATCCTTACAGACAATGAAACGTAACAGGTTGTAAAGCCATGCCACCTCTCTCTCTCTTTCTCTCTCGCTTTACTTCTCTCGAACACCCTCTAAACCTGCTTCCCTCTCACCTCCCTCCCTCCCTTCCTCTCACAGAACACAGACTTTAGCAATCCCTAAACCTGTTAATACTGACAAACACTTCAATATCGCGAGCGTAATATTCACGGAGGAGGCGTTACCCAGAAACAGGGCCGCTGCTGTTGGTATCGTGGCACAGGGGCCGTCTCCTGAATGCCATCTCTTATGGGGCCATTCTGAACGGTTTCTCATTTCGCACTGAGCTGGGGGGTAATTTTCAGATGGCACCCTCGCTAGGCTGGCTACGGAAGAGGCGCTCAGCAGGTGGTTGGCACTGATTTATTAGGCACAGAGAGGGGTTGACTGTATTGATCAGCTAGATGGCATTGAGTTGGGAGATCCCATTAAGGTATGTGGTGTTGATCAAGTTGATTAATTTGATTATGTAGATGACATTGCTAAGTCTCCCGCTTATTATTTAGTTATTATCAGTATGTTATCAGAAAATATGGGTTAGTAAGCGCTAACTTAAGATTACCGAACAACCTGACCTTACACCTATTTAGAAAAAAAAAATTATGTAGGATACGTTCAGAAACTGACGTATGAAATCGAGTAATCGAGCAATTTGGAGGCCTATCTTGTTTAAAATATTTTTTACATCTTTTTGTGTTATCTTTCTTTATATTTTCTTATCAACGCAAATTTCAACTTTTTTTCCAGCCGTCTTGAACATGTGTTGGGCAAGGAGGGTCTGAAGGAAGAAAATAATGGACAAGGACTGAGCGAAACGTCATTATAAAGTTTGTCTTCTAAGTGTAGCTTTTGGGTGAAAAGTCTCAAAGGAAACTTTAACTGTGATATCGTTTCGCCCAGTCGGTTTACCAAGTCAATGGTGTGATTTCACTGCCTTGATAAGCTCTGCATAGAGCGAAACGTTGTCACAGTAACAGCTTGCTCTACACCTGTGTATACTGGCAGTAGAAGAGACATACTAACCACTTCTCTAATCCACAGAATCTTCTCCCATGTTTTAAATACTAGTTTACTAATTACCATTGCAATGGAAGAGACTGCCGCAAAGCACACTATTAACCCTTCTTAATATCATAATGGTGATTTAGTGAGAAAAAATATATACTTGATGGTACAATGAAAATTGTCTATATCAGTGGTACAACTACAGTTATTTCCATAGTAAGTGTTGAATTGACCACCATCAAATTACCATATCCTCGTCTTCCACTCTCTCCGGTGTAAAGTCTGAAAAAAAAGCCTGCTGGGTAGTCGAAATGTTTCGGCAATAAAGGTGTACAAGTGTTGTACATGTAGCTTTATTCATTATTCCAAAAAAAAAAGACCCTCATGTGTTTTTTTTTTTACGGTGAATGGCACTGAGCGAGGCCAAGATTAGATGTAAACAAGGTCAAGCTGTTAGGCATCCACTTGCAACTCGATTAAGAAACTTGAAGTTTAGACTTGGAGGAAGCAATGCGTCTCTTGTTTGCAAGGGACGAGGGTGCGTCTTGATACCGGGGGAAAGAGCTCTTTATCCAAGGAATTGGAGATAACCTCTCCTATGGATCGGCGCTTATTGCCTGACGTTCCCCTGGCGCTGTATGACGCCTAATTGATTTTGAGATTTACAGTTAATGCAATAATAATAATAGCCTCTCTCTCTCTCTCTCTCTCTCTCTCTCTCTCTCTCTCTCTCTCTCTCTCTCTCTCTCTCTCTCTCCTTCCTTTTCTCTCTATCTCTTCCTTTGGCTGTCAGGGGATCCGGCAAGACCACTTACACAACCATCTATCCATCTTTCAGCTCTCTCGCCCACACCCTGACAGACCAAAGGAAGAAAAACGCTTATATACTCTTTCCCTCTCTCCCTCTCTCCTTTTCTTCCTTCCTCCGTCCCTCCCTAACTTAGAAACTCCCCTCACAACATCCTTCCCTCAAAGACATCTTCCCCTACATTCCTCTCTCCCTCACACCATCCCTCCATTCATTTTTCACGACCATCCCCTCTATACTTCCTCTATATCTCCCTCTATCTCTCTTTATCCTTAGCTCCCCATTTCCCTCATGCATATAACAGAGAAATAAAACATTGCAAAGTCTCTTTCCTCCGGATATCCGACTTGACCTTTTTTTTCCGACAACCAAAACAAAAATAAACTCCAGTCTTGTTTCCTGCTGGACTTTGTCTCCCAGTACAAGTAAAAAGACTCACCTTGCTGAACAAGCTTTTATTGGAACTAGGCTTTATTAAAGCCATACACAAAGCTAAACATTGTCCCAGTAAAAGCTTGTTCATGTCACCTGTGTCTTCTCCTTCACTATTGTTGGATTTATGTCATTTTGAGCCGTTTTCTCCACACAAGTTTGAGACTATTGGATGAAAACAAGAGAGATTGTCCTGTCAGTTTCTCATTGGGCACTTTAAATCTCGCTTCGTCTTGGGTCTCTCTACCTTGCGCCGGGGAGGGGAGGGAAGCATGCGAGGGGATATAACCACGACGTGCCAAATACTACCGGGTGTAAAGGCATTTTGTTATCCACAAGAGCTTATCGCTTTCCAATTGATAGAATTTTAATAATGAAAATGATAATATATTATAATAATTTATTTCGGGTTTAAAAGTCGTGGATTCATCAGTGTTTATTATGATAGTCATTCCCCTGTATACCAGCATCAAGTACTTGTACGTGTTCGTAGTCGATTTTATAGTCAATTAATTTTACTGAATCAACGGGCTCTTTAGTGAACGAATCATAGTGAACCGATGAGCTCATAGTGAATCAACGACACTAAAGAGAATGAATCTTGGTGAATCTTGAGTGTTATGCAGTAGGTCTGAATACTAGTGAGAGAGAGAGAGAGAGAGACAGACAGACAGACAGAGAAAGAGAGAAAAAATGAGAATGAGGAGAGCTAAACACATGCATAGGAGCAACCTTTGCAATGTGCATTTGCAGGCTTGTGTGCGTGCCTCCAGTCTTGGTTGCCATGGCACTTTAATGCAAGACTCTGGTCATGTGCCCTCCCTAAAAATGGCTAAGAATGCCATTGCAGTGCCCTGGCCCTACCCTCGGGGAATCTCTAAGTAGAACATTAAGTTAGCACAGGAGAGAAAGTAATCTAGGAAATATAAACTATTTCTTTCTCTCTCTAGATTTAATATTGTTGTCATATGATAACTAATACTGAGGTCTTGACTGAGAACGTTCCACGGGGAAGATAATCCTCTGAATAACTGGCAGATATAACACTTACTAACATTCACTAACATTCCAAGAATCTCCAACACTCACCAACATTCTAAGAATCTCCAACACCCACCAACACTCCCCTAAACTCACCAACAATACTTCTCCTCACGTAAGGTTGCTTTAGAGAAGCATCTTGGGGCAGCTTTCCTCAATAACGTATAAAAGCCTCGGCACGGCCGAATGCATTTGCATACCTGAGAGCAACAGCTTCCCTTCCCAAGATATCGCAGCCTCCGCTTCTCTGGAGATCACAGCCTCCCCTTCCCCAGAGAGCAGCGGCTTTTCCTTGCTTAGAGATCCCAGTCTCTCCTTCTCTAGAGATCACAGCCTTCCCTTTCTTAGAGATCACAGCCTCCCCTTCTCCAGAGATCATGGTCTACCCTTTCGGAGATGAACGACCCCTTGCCAAGATGCACTCAATGTATAAAATACACTTAGCACATCAGGATGCACTCACAATGACGAGATATACTCAAGACAACATGCTGCACTCAGCTCATCATATTGCACTCAACACAGCATGATGCACTATTAAGGCTGTGTTGCTGTGTCATAATATCATGAAAACTTCCTGACAACATCTAAAGCATGGCGGCATCAGCATCATGACATCAGCATCACCGAAGTCAACAGGTTATATTTTTTCTTTGCTACTCCTCTCAACAAGCTTATCAAGAATCCAATTTGCCAAACAAGGGAAGTTTTGAGCAAAAAATGAACAATTAATCAACTCGTAAGTTATCAGCGGGTTAGAACCTGTGGGGTTGTTTGTTGTTGTTGTTGTTGGTATGTGTGTTTGGGTCAATACTTCTTTACTTGTTGTGTTTGCAAATAGGTTGAGCTGCAGCTCGAAGAGCAAACATTTTCAACTTTCTGTTTACTTGGGCACTTCGTTGCGAGTCCCTTGGGTACATTCCTGCCTAACTTACCAGTCCTTTTCGTATTGTCCTGCCTACATTTTTATTTTTTTACCTCCTTTGGTACTGTCAACCCTACCTTTTAGCCCTCTTGGGTCTTGGCCTGCTGACTTTCAGGTCCCGTCTCTCATTCATATTCTTGAGTGGGGCTCCACCTTTCAGTAGCTTCCCACCACCTATGAGTAAAATAGACATTCGTACCTATTGGTTGGCTTTCAGTGAAGTCCATCTCTTTGATAGGATTTCTTTCACGCGTTCATATTTACCTTCCTCGGTATATCGGCCCTATTGCTGTCCCTGTGCTCTCTATGGTCATTGCCTCGGCCTCATCTCAGCTATGTGCAAGAATGTTAGTGCTCTGTGGTCAAAGGCTCCACAGGGACGGCGAAATTGACATCCTCAATTGACTTGAGTATGTGAGTATGTGTGTGTATTTATGTGTGTGTGTGTGTGCTACCTATTTGTAGTTTCAGGGGTCGAGTCATAGCTCCTAGCCCCACCTCTTCGTTGGTCGCTACTAGGTCCACTCTCTCCCTGCTACATGAGCTTCATCGTGTCTCTTCTTAAAGTTATGTATGGATTCTGCCTTGCCTCAGTTTTCAACTTCCAGCTGTGACCCCCTTGTTGCTGTGTCCCACCTCTAAAACATTCTGTCCTTGTGTGTGTGTGTGTGTGTGTGTGTGTGTGTGTGTGTGTGTGTGTGTGTGTGTGTGTTTTGCATATTGGATAGTTTAAGCCACCTGAACTTGATGAATATGCATAGAAGATGAATTGTTTACGTTCAGTTTCCCCTGTTTGGGCTTTTTCAATAAACTTCAGCTCTTGTGGAACGGAAGGTTTGAAGCTGTCAAAGCTACTGAAACCAGAGTGGAAAACTGAAATCTCTCAGCTCTGACTGATGGATTTCATTACTTCATATTTAATACATGCATTTATCTCTAAGCGTTTATCTACTTGTAGCCACCGGATACAGCTTAGCTTGTGGTATGTTCACGAAATCGTAATGACACGATTGCAAACAAACCACGGTACGGGTGGGGATTCGTGCGTCATGATGACGGCTTTGAGGGGACTTGAGCTAGAGTTCGTCACGGCCACGCTGGCGGGAGATTCATCTGTAAAAAAACTTGTCTTTGTGGTCACAGTGGGACCCGAGCTTACTTCCCTATGGTGTATAAATATACTCAGTTGGATGAATCTTATTGTAGCCACCTGGCCCAGTGGCTTACGCGCTGGCTTGGAATTTTACCACTCACTTGCCGCGAGTTCAATCCCCGCCCGTACAGTGGTTTGATCTTATTCTGGTGTGCTCTTATAAAATATGTGTTACTTATAGATTTCTTGTTTCCAGTAGTTGCAGCATTCACTGCAACCTCCTCTTGAAATATTTTTAAGTATCCCTTGTGCAATGATGAATAATTTATGCAGCAGGGATACTAGCAGCAGCAGCAGCAGCAGCTGCAGACACATCACCGTCATTATCATAAGAAGCAGCAGCAGCAGCAGAAGAACTCATAGTTGCAAGAGATTCATAATCATTATAGTCATTATCAATATCATTATCATCTTTAGCATCAACATCGTTAAGAGCAGAAACACCATCACCACCACCACCCTCAAGCACCATCACCACCACCACCCTCAAGCACCATCAACACCACCACCCTCAAGCACCATCAACACCACCACCACCCTCAAGCGCCATCAACACAACCACCACCACCACCCTCAAGCACCATCACCATCACCACCATCCTCAACCACCATCACCTCCACCACCGCCCTCAACCACCACCACCCCTCTCAAGCACCATCACCACCACCCTCAACCATCACCACCACCCTCAACCTCAACCACCACCACCACCACCCTCAACCATCATCACCACCACCACCACCACCACCACCACCACCACCACCACCACCACCACCTCGTACTCCACCTAGTATACACAAGAGACGGTTCACTTATAATTAGTACTAGAACTTGGCTTTACTTCCTCGTCTCACATTATGTTAATCCCTCCCGAGGCGAGCTGGAGCCTCGGGATCCTAAAGGAAGGAAGAAACTTAACTACAGCGTCAGCGGAATCATGTTAAACAGGTTATTAACGTGTTCGTTCATTAGAGCGAAGGATTTAACGCAAGGGTAGCGAGCCATTGAAGGGGTCATGGCATCTCTAAGGTGCGTCTGGTAGAGAAAAATTAAAAAATATTTTGAATTTATTGTCTGGTAAGATTTTATAAAAAGATATTAACAACGAAGATATTATTACCCAAGATTGTTTATATTTTTGGGGAACAGGCTGATTTAAAATATATTATATAAATTTGTGAATTTAGGTATTATCTGCCTGGATTTCCTACTTTATTTCTGCAACATTGCAAGCTCCTGATGATGTATTGATTGCAACACGAAAGACCAGAGCTATCATCCAACTTTCCCTGTGGTTATTTTGCACATATATACATACATATCATACATTCGTAAATACATAAAAGCAATACGATATATGTAATACACTCAGACACAAACACACACACACACACACACATAAGCCTACAGACAGACAGACACACACACACACACACACACAATAAATATTGACTGGGCTTCATGCAGATGGGACACTCAATTCTAGTCAATAAGTTCGGTTATGAACCGAGTACAATATATTGCCTCCATCACCCACTCCAGAAAACACGGCTTTGACTGTTATTTTGATGTGGAGCGGTGTAGGTTCAATCCTCCGTCTGTTAATAGACTTTATTCTTCGGTATTTTGGTGCACAGTGATCAGGATGCTGAAGGAGTTGAGACGAGAAGGCTCGGAGAATGCTGGGGAGGCTGGTAATAACGATACCATTCTTCATGATGGGGATACCATCCTTTATTATGGAGATACCATACTTCATGGGGGACTGACCATTCATTATATTTGAGATACTATCCTTCATGGCGGAAATACCATATTTCATGGTGGAAATACTAGCTCTCATAGTTGTAAACACCATCATTAAAGGTGTAGAAGACTCAACCCTCCCTCCTTCCTTCATTCCTTCCTTTCTCCCTTCCGTCCTTCCTTCTCACGGTGTAGAGACCACACTTTAAAACATTATGCATTACGATAATGGTCTCGAATAATCCCAGGAATTCTCTGTTTATGGTCTTTAAACTTACCTCTAATTGAATAATTTTCTGGTCCTTGATTTCTCATTATTCTATATGGCCCTTCCCACCTGGGTCCTAATATACACAGGTTGAATACACCGAGAGGTGTATACAACCTGTGAGAGTTTACGTTAATCCCTATTTTAGGATTAAAGTATTCTTGTCTGCTGGTGACAAGGTTACTTGCACCCTTAATGACCCTAATGTAGTCGATAGGGTTTAACCCCATTAGCCAACTAATCAACCTAATGAGCGGCTCTGTTGTGACACTCAGACCTCATTAATCACGAGTGTTACTTTACGTTAAAATACAAGGCGTAACTGTCTTCATTAATCTGTGTTCATTAGAAACGACAGTGGCTACTCTTCAGGCAGTTGTTATCCTACACAAGACTTCTAAAGGACTATTTACACCATTCATCAATGCTGTTTGATGTACTGACCCGGAGGGAAAATGGCATCCGCGTCCCATGAATAAGAATAGTAGCTGGGTATTGACAGGTTTATGAACGGCTTTGTACAATGGTAATTGTACGAATGGTAGATGTCTGTCCTATACCCCTTGAAGTGCTTTCACTCAGGATAATTAAGTTATTCTTACACAGATTACCAGCACAAAGTAGAGAGAAGCTTTCCACGACGTTTCTGTCCGACTAGGATCATTTTCTCTCCCATGTGTGGCTTATCTGTGTATTGTTCCAGTCACCTTTTTTTTTGTTCTTTAAGTTATTCTTATTTGCCTGGTTTGTTCTTTCCTCTAGTTCATTTGCTCATGGACAGGATTTAGCGTACTTCAGCCAAGATTTTTCTCCACGTGAATTCAGCTCCTCGTTCCATCACTAGTGCATTTGATGCCCCAGAACTGAAATAAATCTTTCCATGAACGTGTCGGTGACGGTCTGGGGTTCTCTCCTGGGAAGCAATACGAGAATCGTGAATGTTGACAGATTACTAAATAATAATAATAGCATATAACTGTTTCCTGAGTAACTGTCATTTAAGTCGACTAGGTCCTCACCTACTCAATCTAATGGCTCATGTATCTCGGGAAAAAAGTTGTAGGTCACCGGCAATTTTTGGTGCCCTTTTCCCTCCGTGACAATTTTTTCAGGAACACATCAATCAATCGGGGAAGCAGAACATATCCATATTCATGAGGTCCTGCGACTTTCAGCTGAATGAGCTAATTTTAGAGGAGACTTTCTTCGGTGATCAAGAAATTACAATTACCTCTTTGACATACCTTTGATTAGGTATGACAAAGAAGTAAGCGATATTCCTCCACCACATTATACAATGCCACGTCTTTTGCCTCGAACTCACCTAGCTGGCAGAGCCGTCCAGGTTTGCAGTTTGAAGAACTCGTCCTTGGAGGTGTTCTTCTATTGCACCTTATCTTCTAGAGTCGAAGATTTTTAATTAATGATAAATGATGATTTTCGTCACATTGAGACCATCAGGAGAGACCTGATCGTTTGCAAATGTTCGAATCTGGATAAAAAATAAATATTGATTAATATAATGATAGTTTTCATATTAACAACAACAACAATAATAATAATAAAAATAATAATAATAATAATAATAATAATAATAATAATAATATATAATTATTATTATTATTATTATTATTATTATTATTATTATTATTATTATTATTATTATTATTATTATTATTAATTATTATTATTATTATTATTAAAAGCAAACGAATAATAATAATAAGGGCAAAATAATTATGATTCAGATATTGCATCCCTTGGAAGTCTAACTTATACGTCAAGTGATTCCGTTGCAAACTTTGCAACAACTTGTGATTGCTGTTAATCAAGTCATTTGTTCTCAATGAAAAGCTACAGATGGAGCCACTGTTATTATAATGTCTGTGTTTTTTTTTTCTGTCCTTTTGTCTTTCTGCTTTTCTCTC
>WNWK01000131.1:297500-307500 GCA_009830355.1 Cherax destructor
TGATACCTACACCCCTGCTCTGGAGTCAGTCTTTCCCTTGCTATGGCTGATTACCCATACTTGGTCTCTTTTTTATGCGTTTATAAGTCAATACCAGTGAGTAAACTCACAGTATTCTCTGTTATTATAATACTTATTAGTATAGTATCCGGTTACTTTGCTGCTCTATTTCACACTGTAAATATTGTAAACATTGTTGGTGGGAATATACGAGCACTCAGAAACTACATTTGATGGTCGATCACCATGCCCAGCCCTTCTAGGGCAGGGTAGGTACCAAGGCTGGAGCTTGCTACCATCTGCAGCTCGTAAGCTTGCCCTTCCCGTTAGGGAAGGTGGCAGACCAGAGAGGCCTAGCATCTATCTACCTCCATGCCTCGTGCTGGTGGGGAATGTGGATAGGCCTGGGGCCAGTTGGTCCCGCCGATGAGGGGTATTCCCTCCCATGGGAGACATAGGTCTCTGACACTCCCACGCCAAGGAACCGGAGCCGGGTCGCCATCTGGTAAAGACCCGGGCCGGGAGAATCCCGGTGAATCAACACCTCCTCCTCCTCCTACATTTGATGTTTGCTTTCACCTTTACTGGAGAACTATTTTGCAGGCTTCTATTTACACTTGTGTTCGTAATACCTTCCTACTTAATTATCTACCTACTTACCTTCCTTGCTTCACACACACTGAGTTTTTGTGTTTCAGTCCCCGATATGAGTGAAAACGTTGGGCACATTTCCTTACAGCTGCTGTCCATGACAGGGACTCCTTATTCACTTAGCAGTAAGTAGGTACCTGGGTGTTAGTCGACGGGTATGGGTCTCATCCTGGGGGACAAGATTTAAAGACCCCAATGGAAATAAGACAGACACTCCTCGATGACGCACTGACTTTCTTGGGTTATCATGGCTGGTTAATCCTTCAGGTTAAAAATTCAAACAAATCGTACTTTATCTTGCTTATCTACTTACTAGCCTTCTTGCATATCTACTTACTAACCTGCTTACTTACTGGCTTACTTACTTACAGATTTACTTACTCACCAACTTAGGCTCTTGCACTCTTGCTTGCGCGCTTACTATACCTATTCACCTACGTACTTGCCTACTTACTTATCAATGAACGACTCAAGTTTACCGTTCAAATAGGATGTTTTCTATAACAAACTTTGAGTCTGTTGACATCAAAGAGAACGTTAAAGCACTAACTAAATTATATCTAATTCAAGGGTGCCCCATTAGAAATAGGTCACTTGGTTTGACTTTTTTGTGTGTTATCCTATGTAATTTGCACATATGTTACTATATAAGTCTATTGTAATCATCTGAACGCGTGTAATTGTACCTAAATAAACTTAGTAAACTTAAGTGAGGAAGTAAGTGTTTGTAAAGTTTACCCTTCGCAACTGTTGTTTTCTTTGATAAATTCGGAGTCACAGAAAATGTGAAAAGCACTAACTAAATCGTATATTAAATAAGTAAATACTATTTATTTAGCCCTCTTACACGATTTTGCATTTTACAATAGTTTTATTCATTGGAGTTTCAGTCTTGAAGACAGTACCTTCAAGAGTGACGGACTGAACACATCGATTCCAGGCTGAAGGACTGATTACCTCAGACTCTTCCTTTGTTTACACCGATCTTCTTTGTATAGGACTGATGAAGCAACTGTGTGGTGAAACGTTTCCTCAATAAACATTCCACAATGCTGTACAAATGACTCAGTCTTCACACTTTAATCTATCTGAAAGACCCAGAACTAAGCAATATACAGTATGATAGGGATTTATCCCGCATTATTTGGACATAAAGTGAGGCTCCTTTGTGTTCTCGGTCCACACATTAAGTGAGGCTCCTTTGTGTTCTCGGTCCACACATTCAATAACATTTCTGTCTTATTATTTTGTCCTTTTTTTCATTCTTTCCACGAGGACACAACTGGATTGCTCAATGTGTAAAGTTTTATCTTCACCTCAATATTTCTAACTGTATGAATTATTGCCATACAAAGACCAAAAGCATATCTAACCTGGAGTTTACCTGGAGAGAGTTCCGGGGGTCAACGCCCCCGCGGCCCGGTCTGTGACCAGGCCTCATAAGAGCTCATTTTTTTTTTCAAAACTCTCATAATTTCACGCTTATTCTTCTTCTTGGCACTTGGAGCCTCAACACTATTTATCTTGGTGTGCAGATCTTCCTGTCCCTACTTTGAACCCTGGTCGCATCCCAGTTATATTCCAGCAGACTCGGTAGACATTTCTCCTGTGCAGCTAGTGTTTACATTCTAATGCAGAGGCTACGTTTGTACTAGAGACAGTGCAAGCGGAGACGTAATTTTAAGATGTTCAATACTTTGACCTTGATAGAAGGTGTTCAGTTTCTTAGCCTTGATAGAAGGTGCTCAGTCACCTCTGTGTTAATCTGAAAAAGCCTGTCGTGCTAGCGAAGCTTCTCAACAAAGGATAAACAAGTGTAGTATATGTGTCTTATTCAACATCTTGTTGTTATTGTATTCTATTAATGAGACTCAATAAGCTTGTGGGAGTCTGGATGAAGGATAAACAAGTAACATAGCCAGAGTTTAGCGACATCGTCTGTTACACGTGTACGGAACACAGATCAAGGCTGGACATACTGGCACGGTGCCTCAGGCATCGTCTGTAAAATACGCTCAGAATTTCCAGATTATACCTTTTCTCAATTTATATCTTTACCTCAGAAAGCCAAGTAGTGTGGTTTATTTCCTTGGCGAATCTTGAAGGTTTAATAAACCTTCCGATAAACTTACTGCAGTTGTTCATATAGCAGTATATAGGGAACTAGGAGTTCATTAGCCCCATTATTACGCAATACTGTAAAAGTTATTTACTCACTTTACATTTAGCACTCCAATAATGTTCCTTCGGATTTTCCGGTAATCTCACTTACCTTCCCGTCAGGAAGGAGGATCGAGCATCCATTTCTTCACACACTCACACTTACCCTTCATGTGTATCAACCATTGCTTACACGACTCAGACTCATATAATAACATATTAATTTTATCGTAGTTATTATTGTGTCACTAAGTTGGTACTGACATACAGCGTGTTGAAAGAGTTTACAATTAATATTGTTTTCTTCTTAAAAACAGTAGTAGCCCAAAAAAATATGGTAAAATTTTTATTTAGGAAATAAACATATGATTTTATAAACAGCAGCATCTATTTATACAATAGTTTTGAGAGCACAACGATGTTTTGATCATGGGTATATAGTGTATTTTGGGACATCACTTACTATTAACAATAAGTTTCCAGCTGCTGAATTAAAGGCTGAACTATTCTCGAAATTCTATGCCGATTACATGCAGTATCTCGTACTTAATATATCACTCATCACTGTATCACACTTCTGTTCAAGTATCCTCTTTACTTATTCATGAGAGAATTTATTAAAAAAGAATGATAGGAGACGATACACACGCACTCACCTAAGCTGCAAAGGCTCATGCGTCGTGTCTCCAAAACACATTCTTTGGTAATGTTTTGTGAGGTGGAGAGGAAAAAGGTAATCCAGGGAAAGTAATGGATTCCAGTGCTATCGTGGTCGTGGAGATTTATGAATGGCGCAGTACGTGAGACAGGCGTGGAGTATTTGTATGGGAAGCGAGTTCTTGTTTACATTATGGGTGCCCCCGAGAGTGGGATCTGCCGCAGTTGTGCTGGGAGTTCAAAGTGGGATCTGCAGCATTAAGTGAAATAAAACTAGGTACATCAACAGAGTGCGCTGCTACCCTATTTTGCATAATAGTTACGTCGTGGGAATCGATGTGTGTGAATAATCTATTCTGTATGATAGTTACATAGTAGTGAACAGTGGCACAAATAAGGCAGACTAAACTAATTGACAAACCTTCTTATACCTGCTCCCCCTTCTATCCTAGTAGTAAATAGGTACCTGGGAGTTAGTCGACTGTTAGGGATCACGAAGACTCAAGCAGTTCGTATATCTAGGTCAGATGACCTACAGATTCTAACGAATCCTGACCCTTTTCAATTATCTTTGATTATTAACCCTCCGGAGTTAATAAATAAACAAATCTGTGGCACCACCATGACAGTTACATGGTGGGAACCCCAGCAGTGTGAGGATTCCCTATTCAGTGTTTTAATTACACTGTGTGAGCAAAAGCTAACTGTGTCCCTGTAATATTGTCACACTGGATGGGTTTCATAGCCGAGGTAATGAAATCTGTCAGCTTAAGCTAGGAGACTTCATTATGGCACTAAGGATATCGTCATGTATTCCATTATGGGTCCAGAAGCTACAGCAGCTTCAAGAGTGTCGTTCCAGAAAGGAAATGACATTTATAAAAAGACTTAATTAGGATTATTTATCCCGGGGGATTAAGTAACCCAGAATACTTAAAAGAGCCCAGTTACTGGGGTTAATTTTCGTCTGGGTCCTCTGGTGCTCTCCTTGCTGCTGGATATATAAAAATTGTTATAGATCTGTGAAGTGCTAAACCCGTAATGGTCATACAGCACATGGAGTGGTGGAGGCTCAAGCCTCCGTCCGCTAACAGCAAGACAGAAAAAGCTTTGATCGCTGATGATGTCCTCGAGACGAGTACAAAGAGAAACTTTTTAATAACTGCCTTGTGGCAATGCATAAAGTTGGGCCAAGAGCTTGTTGACTTTAATAATATTGACCATGTACTTAACATTATGGTCACCAACATCTTCAGTGTTGAAACTCTACTGAAATGGCAATTCGGACCAGGTCACGCCAGGTCGGTGCCAGGTCAGGCCAAGTAAGGGTCAAGATGAGAGATTACTTGCCTTTCGAAAATTTCCATCTTCTCCATAAGTCCAAAATATAATGTTGAATATTAACAAGATTGACTTTTGTGCTGTGACTTTATTGGTTAATTTGCTTGCAAGAATCGCTACACGGAGGTCCATCATTATTGTAAAGTCACAGTTCACCCCCAGGAAGTGTTCACTATCATTTTTATTAATACCCAACTCCAGCAATGACATCAATGCTCTCTTGAAAAAAAAAATATAACCTGGAATTGCTTGCCCCAAAGGAAGCGATTACTAATAACCTGATGGGTCAGAGATCACGATACTATTAGCGATCAGAGAATCAAGCCTCCTCAATTTCATGTGCAGAATAACCAAGAGAGGTTTAGTACGTCTTTAAATACGTTACAGATAAGCCTGAGAGCGTTCGAATTTCATCTCTTGAATATATAAACATTACTAGAGCATCCAGCTGCATAAACACGGTGTTGGTGAGGTGAAGCAGGTCATTGAAGTACACGTTCCAAAACAATGAACCGAACACTTTCCTGTGGTACGCTTGCACTGCTTGAGGGACTTTGGAACACTTTTTATATCATGACTCACGAAATCGTAATAACAGGATTGTACGTGAGTTTTGGTTTAATATATCTACGGTGGTTTAATATATCTACGGGGAAGCGCTAAAGCTTTACGATGGTAATTAAGGTTGATCAGAGAAAGAATAAAATAGCTACAGTTTCTTGAATCAAGAGAGTTCACCAGCTTCAAGGCGCTTCCTTTGAATAGTTAGTGTCTTGGAGACGCTGCTCCATTAAGAACCACTTTAAATAAAAAGGTATAAAGTGGAACTACAGATTAAACTGTCTTAGTGCTTGTTCTCAACTGTTACTTAAAACTGAACTGTTCCCTAATAACATGAGAAGGTCTGATTTTTCCACGTTTAACCCTAAAGCATTTGTAGTTTTGTACATGCAATCGACACTTTCATATTTTCAACTTTCATTTGTTTGAACTGTTCGACAAATAACTTTAATGGGTTAATATTGTTCCACTAGTAAATTTGGTGGATCTTAACTGTTCCAACAGTGAATCTGAAAGATCGTATTTATTCGACAAATAAATTAGTTAGACTTGAAGTCTTCAAATAAAGAAATAATAGATCTGAATTGTTCCACTAATAAATTAAATAGACCTGAATTGTTCCACTGAAAACAGTGATACATCTGAATATTTACACTGTTAACTTTCATACAGCTGAACTGTTCCACTGATAACACTAACTACCGTGTAATTCTAATGCAATTACGATCAATGATGTCAGAGAGGAAAAAAATCTTGATCTGGTTAGATTCGAGTGAGTTTAACTTGATGTATTGTAATTTAATTTGCATAATTAATATTTTTCTGCATTGATGAAATGGTATATATATCAACAACAACACTGCGACTAGCCAAGGACTCGAACAGGTGTTGTTTTATCCAGCCTCATGGTGAGCGAAAATTCCACGACTCTCTAACCCACAGGACCACCCAATCCTACAAAGATCACGCATCCAGCAGAGCTAGGTTAGGTACCGTGATCCGAGGACATACGATGGTGTGGGTGCCTGAGAGTTAATTTAATTCTACTCCCCGTTTGGTGTACTAGCCTCCACAAGCAGTATATATATTATTGTAACCACGAACGAGTGGTATTTAATCAATAACAACACTGCGACTAGCCGAAGGTAGGATTGGGTGGTCCTGTGGGTAGGAACGTCGTGGAATTTTCGCTCACCATGAGGCGGGCCAAAACAACACGGGTTCGAGCCCTCGGCTAGTCTCAGTCTTTCTGATCGCGGGTTCTAACCCTACCCGTGGTATGGTTTGTTTGCAATCGTGTCATTACGATTTCGTGAGTCATGTTGACGGCTTTGAGGGGACTAGAGCTAGAGGTCGTCACGACCATGCTAGCGGGAGATTCGTCTGTAAAAACTTGCATTTATGGACACAATGGTGCCTATGCTAACCTTCCTATGGTGTAGAAATATACCTAGTTGGATGAATCTTATTGAAGCTAGCTGGCCCAGTGGCTAACGCGACTCTCTGATCGCGGGTTCTAACCCCACCCGTGGTATGGTTAGTCTCAGTATTGTTATTGATTAAATGCCATTCGTTCGTGGTTACAGGAATATATATATATTCGCCTGCGAATTGGGAAATAATTAGGTTTGACCCGAGGAAGATTAGTGTTCCTCTCAATTCCTTGGATCAGAAGCTCTTCACCAGCACCAGAGAACATATATTGATTCCAAGCCAGTGTATACAGTTCAGTCTATGAAGCCAGCTGACAAAGGAGGTTGATTTAAAGCTGTCGGATTAAGGATTAGGCTAATGGGGTTTAAGGCGCTTAAAATATCGTTAAACATTTGATGAACTATACTATCCTGTCAGGTGAGTCAGCTGCGATGTTTGATCTTGCTGCGTTGCGTGCAATTGACTAAAAGGAAGATATATCATACGTATTTCTATATCTACTTTGGAGCCTCTTGCCCTCTCTATGCCATTATATAGGTGAGGTGTGGTCTTTGTTAGTATGACTGTGACTGTGAGGTGTAGTCTTGCTCCTTTATAAGCCTTCTTGTTATGTTTAGTTTTATAGTTCCTTGATAATGTGAGTAGTCACGAAAGCGCTTGGAATTCCTCTTTTTTCATAGTGGTTGTCTTGCATATATATATATATATATATATATATATATATATATATATATATATATATATATATATATATATATATATATATATATATATATATATATATACTCTCTCTCGTTCTCTCTCTCCCTTGAGCTCTAATTTTATTCAAGCATTCGTCGACAATAACAACTTAATGTTTTCTTTTCGGAAGCCCCACTGGCAGTTTCTTACGTTACTTTGGGTGTCGCGCTGAATCCCACAATCTGGTTTCCCAACCCTTTGTTTATCTTGGACTGGAGTCTTCAGTACGATCTCACGCTTTCTCTTGGGGAGGAAACTAGCTGAGCCGATGATTATATAGCTAAACTTCTCCGGTCAAAGATGGCTTCATGCGTGTGATCCATGGGTCTGCTCACAGTGTATCGCAGTGGAAGAACGTTTGACCCATCATCAGGTCAAAATCCTAGTAGGGAGAGACGTATGGGCATTCCTTTCACAAATAACTTGCACTTAGGAAGCCGAAACTTGAAGCGACGTTTCGGTCCGACTTGTTAATGTGACTTGTTCAAGGTCCAAGTAGAATCGAAACGTTCTCATAAGTTTCAGTCTTTTAGGTAATGGTTATAAGAACATAAAAAACATAAGAAAGGAGAAGCATTGCAGCAGGTCTACTGGCCCAAGCTCGTCAGGTCCAACTCACACCCACCCACACCCATCTATTTTTAAAACTACGTAACGTTTTATCTTCAACGACGGTACTCGGGAGTTTGTTCCACTCATCCACAACTCTATTACCAAACCAGTGCTTTCCTATATCCTTCCTAAATCAATTTTTTCTAACTTGATTCCATTGCTGCGAGTCCTGTCCTGGTTAGATATTTTTAGCCCGTTATTTACATCCCCTTTATTTACGTATTGTTACAGCCAAGGTGTTGTGACTTTTTTTATTCTCTATGAGCATGTCGTAACGCCCCTGTTGTCAGGCAGTAAATAGGTAACTGAGCGTTAATCGACTGATGGGGGTCGCATCTTGGGGAAGAACCCCCCCAAAAAAAAAGGACCCCAATAAAAATAAAGTAAACTGCTTAGATTTCTTAAATTATGAAGCATAATTTATCCTCTTGGGTAAATAATTTGAAGGAAGTCAAGTTATTTCTTCTATACTTTTTTTTTTATACACAAATCAGGAGACATCAAACCCCACAATGTTGTGTAGTATTATTATAGTTATTATACTGTCATTATTATTATTATTATTATTATTATTATTATTATTATTATTATTATTATTATTATTATTATTATTATTATTATTATTATTATTATTATACTAAGGGATAGGCGCTAAGCCTGTCTGGCTAAGGAGGCAATCAAGTTTGATTATAAGAAAGGTGAACGTAGCTCCAATTTCTTGGGTCAAGAGCCTTTCCCATATTTCAGAGAAAGAGAGAGAGAGAGAGAGAGAGAGAGAGAGAGAGAGAGAGAGAGAGAGAGAGAGAGAGAGAGAGAGAGAGAGAGAGAGAGAGAGGGAGGGAGGGAGAAAAAAAGGTTAAAGACCTTTCAAAGACAGCAATTTGCCAGAGCTATTCAGCCACTGTGCTTCTGAGTTTGGTGAAGCAACTCAAGTTCTGAACTAAGGTGAGGCTGGGAAGGAGATGGGGGGATGAAGGGGGGTCGAGGCATGGGGTCAAAAAATGGGGGAGGGGAGAGACGTGGGTGTGGTTATGGGGCGACATGTGTGAGATGATAGGACATCCGTGGGGACATGTGTGGGTGTGAGATAGTGAGTGTGGATAACAGGTGTGTAGACCAAAAAAAAGAGAGATTTCTATTAAAGAAAGTGTGTTAATATGTCCGATTTTTACTTATGTAATTTGAACACAGTTATTCTGCAAAAATGAAAATTATTTTTGAGTAGCGCCATTCTTGGTACTGTAGCATTTATTTTATTTTTCCAACATTTCAATAAACTTTCAAGAAATTATTTACTCTTTCCAAGCCAAGTTCCAGCGTGTGACTAGTGAATCGTAAAGGTGAATTATTAACCTCCATTGTAATTAATGTAATTGCTAAAATTATGGAAAGGTAATTGAGCCAGTAGAAATTATTTCAATTACAGTTTCTGTGCCCAGTCTGTTATTGTCAAACAATTTGAGACTGAAAGCCACGAGTGTTTGCCTCGTGAAAATCTTAGTTAGCAAAGTCGGTGTTTGCATTACATTCCTTATTGACTCGTAAATGTTTACTAAAACATCGATGGTAATGACTTTTTTTTTATGCAAGTTATTTCAGACCAACAGAGGATTCGAACCTATGCTACCTGATATTCCACTCTCGCAAAGAGCTGTTTCCTAAACGCAAGTAGATGCTGTATTACCGTACGAGAAGACATCAGCTGATGATTTAGACATGTGCAGAAGTTGGGTATCTTAATTGTTGGAACGTTTCGCCTACACAGTAGGCTTCTTCAGTCAAATACAGAGGCAGCAGATGTAGTAGTGAAATGAAGATGATGTAATCAGTCCATCATCCTTCG
>WNWK01000131.1:312500-327500 GCA_009830355.1 Cherax destructor
GCAGATGAAGACTTAAATGAAGGATGAAACTTTATATTTACAAATACTATGAAAGGGAAATGAATACATAAGAGAAAGAATAAGGTATTACTTTGTAAACAGAGAAGTTGACCGCCAGATTAGTATAAGAAACTTTAATATCATGTCAAAATAAACTGATATGTATTAAGGTTAAATGATTAATTTCCACTAGAAACTGAGGCCCCACTAGCACAATCTCTGCGCCTATAACTACAAAATAGCTAATAGGTAATTACACATTATTAAATACATGTACCATCAGTTAGTTACAAATAAGTAATTACATATAATTAATTACACACCCTTAATTACATGGTTAATTACAAATAGGCAATTATAAATGGGTCAAAACGAATAGATCACTTTCAGATAGGCAATTACACAGAGAGTAGCAGAGTCTACGTTACAGAGGCGAATATCTCCGCCTCTAATAATATAACGATAACGGGAGCAAATATCATTCTTCATCAGTGAATTCTCCACATGCGAAACGCGACTAATTAATCAACCAATTTTACAGCGAGTGATTATAGTTTTTTCTTGGGGGGGGGGGCATGTTCAATGTTTACCTACAGTTTCTTTGAATGTTTCTTTTGAAACTCCCCTTCACCTTTTCTCAGTTGGGGGGTTGAGGCTGAGGGAAGACTCTTGATTAAAGGAACTGGAGCTACCTCTTCCCTGTTCTCTGACCTGATTACCTCCCATTCCCCCAGGTGTTGTATGACCCCATACGGATTTACTTCTATAACAATACAACAGCAACAATAACAACAACAACAACAATAATAATAATAATAATAATAATAATAATAATAATAATAATAATAATAATAATAATAATAATAATAATAATAATAATAATAATAATAATAATTAGTAATAGTAATTCTTTCAAAGTAATTACGGAGTACATACCTAATATGAGTCAGAGTATAATTGATAATCATTGTAGCCTTTGAAGGTTTCCATGCGATAAGATGAGGGATTACGTCTTCATATACATTCATTATAACTGGACACTAGTCTTAGCTTCATCTCTTAGACTTGATATTCTAATTGAATATTTTTCCTTTGTGCTATTTGCTCATATAATCGAAGGTTAATTTATTTCTGTCAACGAGGTGTAGGTTCCTATCTCGGAACTAATTATAGCTGCCTTTCTAGTTATTAGTTTGAGCTTTCAGTTCCCCTAAGATTCTTATTTGAATTTATAGCACCTCCAACTAAGTCATTAATTTTTCAGTAAGATTTTTCTGTAACCTCAGCTAACTTCTAAGCCTTTCTAGCATCTCCGGCTAGTTCCTTAAGTCATTTATCAACAGCCTCATTTAACTAATAAGCTTTTCTAACACTCCTAGGCAACTTAAGACGACTCTTTAATTTTCTCAGCTAACTCATTAATACTTTTCAGAACTTACAGCTATTCTTGCAAGGACTCCAAAGCTATAAAGCTATATAAAAGATCCAAGAGACTTTGAATACCTACATCTTTCTTAGCTTTTCAGTCCCATAATGAGGATAATCTTTATATAAAATAAAAACATACATTTACCATACTTATTTAATTTATTCTTAATGTAAAGTGTTTCCATACCAGAAAAATAGGCCTATAGTATCTGACTAAATTACTTACGGTGATACAGCTAAAATTCGTTTATAACAAAATACTTACAATGACGAATCCATTTTTAACAAAATCCTTACAATGAAGAATCCATTTATAACAGAATACTTATAATGAGGATAAAAATAGTAATGATAACGATATTAATCGTCACCATAATAATATTTTTTTATATAAATAAGAAATATTAATAATAACAGAAGTTACAGCATTGAAAACAACCTAATGGTATATTGTCTTCAGGGTCAACATCGTGTCCCTTTAATTAATTTCCTGAAGCATCACACCGCCAGCACAGGATATATACACCGACATGTGTATGTCACTCAGCGTATACGCACTGAAAGTGTATTTTAATCTCTATTCCAATGACCATCGTTTAGTCGATTGGCTTCAATTTACTAGCAAACCAGCCTCGCCAGGGCCTTGGATTAACTCCTATTTATATAACTAAAAATTTCTGACATGTGTATTTATGTATTTATGAATGGTCTGCTAGTGGGAGTTGTTGTTACTCCATTCATCTCCCTGGGGAGATTCGCTGGAAAATACTAAATTCCTGGAGGCTGGGGATGCTGCTGCTGCCGGGAGAGATTTATTCTCTCTGATCTAAGCTGTGAATGACTGTACAAATACATCAGCTTGAACGTAAATAGTACAGGCGTGTTGCAAGGATGTGTTGATGCTTTAGAGTGGAGAC
This sequence comes from Cherax destructor, assembly GCA_009830355.1. Taxonomy (NCBI): domain Eukaryota; kingdom Metazoa; phylum Arthropoda; class Malacostraca; order Decapoda; family Parastacidae; genus Cherax; species Cherax destructor. Next base: position 314,846 of record WNWK01000131.1, read on the forward strand.
ACGCGCGTGCGAGGTGTGGGTGGGGCAGCACGTGGTTGTGCCCTCCCGTAGTCGTGTAGGGGCGCAGTAGGCACGCGCGTGCGGGCGTGGGCGAGGCGAGGGGCGGAGCAGCACGTGGTCAGTGCGGATCGGGAACTGACTCGGGACGGTGGCGGTGAGGGGGCGCTCTGTGTCCTCGACATGACCAGGCGCTAGCGACCTCCTGAGAGAGTAGTGGCGAATGCACTCATAGGAGTGCACGACGTTCAAAGAGAGTGACCTGCTCATTCAAAAGGCATATTCACTCCTATTCACTCGTCAATACCAGGCGGACGTCTATATCGAGACTAGATTAACGTGTGGGAAATATATATACATTGAATCCACGACAAAATTGCGAAACCTTTAAAACTTCCTTTTAAACTCAGCTACAGACACTGTAGAAACTTTAATCTCCGTGATTTAGTAAGCTATGACTTCTTGTGTTTGGATTTTGAACCTTAGATAAGAGTTTCTCTTCTGTGTTTTACATCTAGATAATTAATAATGAGTGAGCACCTCACTACAAAATACGTAGGTTCAAGATAGATATCTCAGTGAAGACTCTGCGATTAGAAAATGTTAAATGGAATACTTTTAGGTGTTCTCCCGGTAAGGCAGTGAGGAGTCGGGTGAGTTGTCGTGCATTAATGCTAGAACTGTCGCTATGAATAGATAAAGTAGCAAATCTGGCGACATCTAGTGATAAATGACATAAAAACTGCCTCCCAACTGAGATACATTATACCTGATGGATGAATGTTGTTTTCTGCCCCTATATACATCACTATAGACACTGATAAATACTTTAATCAAACGTAATTGCACAAGATTTATCTCAAAAATACTTTGAAAAATGTTCCACGGATTCTTGACATTCAGTCCTCAGACACGAAATTCACAGCATGCAAAATAAAGTTCAATCTGTGAGGAACCTTCATGAATACTTGATGAGAGAGAGAGAGACTTTCCAGGAGACCTCCATGAAAATACTGAGAAAGTTACCAAGGACTGTTGCTAGTGCTGCATAAGACAACGATTTTGTGAGGGCCTGAAGGACGCGACAAGATCTTCCACAACTCATTTGCTAGGCGAGTCTGCACTGGGTGGTGTCCAACAGAGAAGGAGATGGGTGTGTTCACATCCCAGGTGGTGGTCGTGTTGGTGACCCTGTTGATTTGCCAGGGTCACGGCTTGTCCCTCCACGGGTCACTGGCCAGGCAGGTCGTAGTTGCCTCTACCTTCTACCTCCGAGTTACAACCTGTAGCCTTGTCCTTAAGGAATCACGTAAGTGTGTGCTTAATTCTGTAATTCCACGTCCTACTGCAAGATGCCTACTCAACGCTTTTAGTCTTTTACATAATAATTAATTTTGCCGCATAAGCAGTTTAATGTCTATGAAATACAGGCAATACTCTATAAGTAACCAGAAACTTAATAAATGACAAGAAGAATTAGTGAAAGACATAAAATAGTTAATGAATGACAGGAAGGAGCTTATAAATGACCTGGAAAAGTTCGTGAATGACACGAAAGAAGAGTATGCCTGACAGGTTAAGAATTTATGAATGACAGGAAAGAATGTATGACTGACATGAGAGAATAAATGATTTAAATAAAAGAGTTCATGAAGAGACATAAAATGAATGACCGGAAAGTATATATGAAGGACAGGAAAGTATATATGAAGGACATGAAAGTATCTCTGAATGACAGTCAGATATCTATGAATAACGAGAGACAAGAGTTTATAAATTCCAACAAAGAGTCCACGAATAACAACAAATTGGATAGCGAAGAAATAATAAATAAGACTCGCCAATAGTTTAATTTTCCGGTGCATCGAGTATATGTTGACAATGAAAGCCTCAAAAGCACAATAAATCATGGCCTGGAAGGGAACACGGATTAAAACGGATATACTCAGAGTAATCCGGATTCAGGAAGTGGATTCTGTATCGAAAACTGCCTAACCGAGGATGGACTTAGAGCCTATTAACGGAATGTATTAATACAATTAGTCTATTTAAATACGGAACACAGACTTGAGCGACCGAAAGAAACCAGGTTATAGAGGACGTTGACGAGGGAAATATTTAATATAGTTGGTGTTCGTAATATTGTGAATGATCGTTGTGTGGAGCTGATGTGTTTGGGCTGGAGTCCAAAACAATGTTTTTAGGCAACGAAACACTGGTCGTGCGTCCGACAACATCAATCGCACTTTCGGCAACAAAACACTGGTCATATGTCTGGCAACAAAATATTGGTTATATATCCGGCAAGAAAACACTGATCGTATGTCTGGCAACAAAACATTGGTTACATATCTGGCTACAAAACACTGATTGAATGTCTGGCAAAAAAAAAAAAATAACATTGGTATATGTCTGGCAATATAACACTGATCGTATGTCTGACAAAAAAAAAACATTGATTATATGTCTGTCAATAAAACACTGATCGTATGTCTGGCTATAAAACATTGGTTATATATCTGGCAACAAAATATTGGTCTTACGTCTGACAAAAATACATTAATAATAAGCTGGCAACAAACCATTGGTCCAACGTCTGGTAGCAGATTATGGCCGTTCGTATGGCAGCAAAACATTGATAGTCTGTTTGGCAATAAATATTTATAGCATGTTTGGAGGCAAAACGATGATAGTATGTTTGACGACAAAAAAAAATTGGTTTTACATACGGCCTCAACGTACTGATCATGCGTCTGACAACAATATCTCTCATGTCTGGCAGCAAAACATTGGTCGTAGGTCTGGCAACAACACTCGTATATCTGGCAACAAAACATTGGTCGTAGGTCTGGCAACAACACTCGTATATCTGGCAACAAAACATTGGTCGTAGGTCTGGCAACAACACTCGTTTATCTGGCAACAAAACATTGGTCGTACGTCTGATAACAGGAATTTTGTCGTAAGTCCAGCAATAACAAATTGTTATTACATCTGGTAACATAATACTGGTCGAACGTCTGGCAACGACAATCTTAAATCCTGCAACAAAACATTGTTTATATGTGTACCAATAAAAGACTGGTCGTACGTCTCATTGACAATATTTAAATCCCCTATGATGAAGGTGTTGGCAGAAGCTCCTGTAAACTAACAATATCGTGTTGTATATGGCTGGTCTATTAGCTTTAAAGACCATCAACTGCAAAAGTTCATTAAGGTTGAATATCACCTGTACACCAATCAAGAATACGTAATTTTCTAAATTTTGGATTATATATATATACGTATATATATATATATATATATATATATATATATATATATATATATATATATATATATATATATATATATATATATATATATATATATATGAGAGAGAGATATAAGAAGTAGAGAGAGAGAGAGAGAGAGAGAGAGAGAGAGAGAGAGAGAGAGAGAGAGAGAGAGAGAGAGAGAGAGAGCAATGAACTATATGCCAATGACGTGTAATATTACGTGTAGTTTTTAAGGTGTGGGAAGTTTGGGCATCTGTGTTGTAAAACTATTTAATAGATCAGAAGATGATTAGTTGCAGGGAGGAACTCTGCTTACAAGTTGCCTTTCTGATTTTTCAACTTAGACAAAAGCTTCCCTCCCAACATTTAAATTTGTAAACAAGTGTTGTGTACAGGAAATAAAAATAAAGAGAATTTATGTTTAAGCCATGTTTGTATTGGTAAATAACTAACTAATAGTTCAGAAAGGAATGAAGTCGCAGAACACGTTTTTACTCTGACAACGTTTCGCTCTGGGTAGAGATTTTTTCAAGTCCTACTGACCAAAATCTTCATTTTTCATTAATGATTATATTTTAAACAAGAGCCTTTACAAGATGGAAGAAAAACTACATTGCGTTTCTATACAGAGTTGGAAACTAACCCCGAACTGTTAATAATATATGAGATACGTAATGGCCTGACGGCAACTATTATTAAGTAACTATAGAGTGAACAGAAACTTATGTATCAGTATGTCCACAAAGTCTTTTCCTAATTCAATTTTTTTTTTACAACAAAATGGAAGCAGATATGCAAATGCAGTTTTCAACTTGCGATTGCTGACCCAACAGAGTTTTTATTCAGCTTAATGGTCATTTAATGTATGCTGCCTTAACATGTGAACCTTTAGTGCCCCGTAACACATCTAATCGATACTCCCGTTCATTCCGCGTATTGGTCATTTATTCGGTGTGACTTTTCCAATGCCATTATTTATTCTAGCACGGAGTGTTTTAATGTCAGCTCCCGGTAGCTTGATAAAATAATCCCTCGGAAAATCCCACAAGAGCTCTAAAGGATAGATATCATGGTATTGTCTTGATCTACTTGTGGGGTTCCTGTTATATATATATATATATATATATATATATATATATATATATATATATATATATATATATATATATATATATATATATATATATATATATATATATGGTCACCCAGTCAGCAAAGAAAAATTCTGTTTTTCTATTCGGTTCCACATTTAAACTCAATTTGCAGCTTCAAGACACTTAATACGACTTTATTTCTCGAGTGCAATAAAATTTTCATTTAGAGGGATTAAGATATCCATGACACGAGTGTACAGGTGACCTCAGCTTAGGTCAAATTTCCGTCCTCTGGCGGACGTAGGGGTGGGGAGAGGGTTTCGTAACAAGAGGCTTTTGAAGGGTTTTTGATCTAATAAATTGGAGTTACTTTTCCATGCCTTAGATAAAACCTCCCTACTTAACATTTCGCAGACGCGGTATGGCCCATTCTGGTTTATCGCTTGGTATTAGTAGTAATATTAGTAGTATTAACTGTAAGAGTAGTACTGATTGTAGTAGTAGTAATAAGAGTACTGATTGTAGTAGTAATAGTAGTAGTAGTACTAACTGCAGCAGTAATAATAATTACCTTATTATTCAATCGTAAATTATTCTCTTGCATAAAAATTTCTTATTCCTGGACCTTCCTCATCACGTACCAACACAGATATCATATCATTCCTGGAAATTCCAGAAATGTCAGGTTACGGCGAATATAACCAGGATATAATTAATTGTGGTATAACGTTGAATCACGTAATAATATACTGAGTATTCTGAATGTACGCACATACTGCCACGAGTAAGATGATATGCTAGTATACTATTATTGTGCCGTGGTTATGACAAATATAATTATGAAACGAGAGGTTAATAAATTGGTAAGGGAGTGGAAAGGTCCGATGATACAACATTTAAAGATAATACGAGCGGGAGTTAGCTCGAAATATGATGGAATAAAATATACATCGCATACCTCTGACAGTAATGTATGCTGCGGTAATTATGACAGCTGATGAGAGGGGGGTGTCGTCCGAACGTTTCTGAGAACAAGCGAAGGTCTTTGAGAAGCAGGCGGACACCAGAGGAGTTTGGTAGTTACCGAAGGGAATAAGATGGTGACTCCACTCCCAGTGTTGACAGTCGCTTGATTACAGCAGGGAACCGTGCTAGGTGTGTGTGGGTGTGTGGGTGTGTGGGTGTGTGGGTGTGTGTGTGTGTGTGTATGTGTATGTGTATGTGTGTGTGTGTGTGTTTATGTGTGTGTGTGTGTGTGTGTGTGTGTGTGTGTGTGGGTGTGTGTGTGTATGTGTATATGTGTGTATGTGTATGTGTGTGTGTGTGTGTGTGTGTGTGTGTGTATGTGTATGTGTGTGTGTGTGTGTGTGTGTGTGTGTGTGTGTGTGTGTGTGTTTGTGTTGTGTGTGTGTGTGTGTGTGTGTGCGTTTAGAATAAATTTGGCATTACCTCTCTTGATCGCAACACTTAGTCGTACGAGAAAAATCTTGTAGTTCCATGAGCTTTACCTTCTTTATCAAATCTACCACCTCTCATTTTTTCAGGAACTAGATCCCGGTGCCTCAGAACCTATGGGAATACAACTGTAATGATCTGCGAGGTCCTTGTATTTGAAAAAAAACTTTTATGTATCTCTGAAAACGCGGGCAACACCGTGTTCATGACATCAGTCGGAAATATCAAATGAACATGTGCAGTCCCACACCCTCTGCTTACCATCTGTCCAGGGTAGAATAGTGACTCTCTGAACGCTTCTGGCGTACATTAAATCTGCATAGCTGGAACCCCATCTGTAGGAGGAAGGAGGTTGTGGCGAGGCTCCTCCTGATAGAATTAATTTCTTCGTGCCTTGTTTTCGTCCCTCTAATTTGTGGCAGATGAGCTAGAGGCCAAATTGGTTTCCTGGTGCACTGCTTAACATACAGAGGTGTTCAGTGCAGATAGAAGAAGTTAGAAAAAAGGCAACACCAATGTAAATGGCCTAAGAGTCGACGCCGGTGTCAAGGAAGGAATTAATGATAGCCAAGAAGACATACTTGGCAAGCTATGTCCTTCCTCAAAGCGTTATGAAGCTTAATTGAGGCAATAATTTCCACTATGGAACTTCCAGTAAAATTGTCTGTGGTCTTTTGGAAAAACTAGTCTGTTTGATGGGATTACCTGGGTATTATAACGAAATTTTCTTCTAATATATATTGAATCTTGACTATTCTAGAATCTCTTAAGTACTCTAGAAAAATCTGCCATTCAGGCTCACAAGTTGCAGCACACTAGGATAGGAATGTAAGTTACTTTTCCTGTTACTTTATATTATTAATCCCCCAAGTTTAACTCAGTTTTGTTCATTTCGATGCTAGCTTTCTAGGGAGAGTTTAAATGTTTTCCTGAATGTCGACTTTAAGAGTTCGTCGAAATCAAGTTTGGGCTGGGAAAGTCAGGCAACTTGTCAGTAGGTACAAGACATCATGAGCATCCTAACCTGTGCAGGTCATTCAAAATTGCTTAGATCTGAATATTATCACTGAAAGAGATGATTGATTCATGAGGGGCATTGGATCTAACTGCTGTAATGGTTAGCTTATTCTCTAAATGATTTTACATATGGAGGAGGGTTGAGGACGAGTGACTTCACCAGCTGGAGACCCTCTATCAGGAAGTCTTCTTTACCTGCCAGAGTGTCCTTATCCAGAATCAATCTACCGGAAAGTTCCCTAACCGCAAGACAAAAGATGAATGGAACCAGTTTGTCCTCCCGTCGTACGCCTTCCGAAGAACTGACTTCGTCATCAGTGAAGGTGTAACAATGTACTCAGACAGATCTCAAGTCCATGTCTCTTTTTACTAGTGTGAATGCATAATTATAGTGTCAAATTTTAATACTACTGCTTTAATTTCCTTTAGAATTCTGAGCTGCACTGACGGACCCCAAAACCAACATGACTTAGCTGAAGAATCATGGCAGCATCTGAACGGATACTTCAGACGTGAACTTTGGCAACGAGCTGGCGACAGGTGTTACTAACGGCATTAGTTTCTATTCCAAAATCCTTCGTTTTCAGTTTTTTCTTTTGTGTATCCTCAAATCCCTTGGATCCAGATGGCAATGACACCATCGCTATATAAGCATCTGACTCGTGTAAAAACACTTGTTCTTCATTGGAGTTCTTGACATCGTAGCTGGTGCCACTGTTTACCTTCTACGACACAGAAATAGTGAATGACTCCCAAAGAAACTTAATGTAAAATACACACAAAAAATAACAACAATACCATGTAAAAATTGCAACGAGACTTACGATGGGCAAGGACATGAAAATCAAGGGCGAGGAACAAAAAAAAATCAGTCAGATATGGATAGGAATATTCAGCGTTAATTAATCGCAAGGAACAAGGACCAGAATAATAATAAAGAAACATTCTGATTGAGATTCAGATACGAACATTTCACCATATCACATTGCCTCTTCAACTGGAATAAACAGTAGAAGAGAGAGAAGCTTGGCTTCGCTTTATCACAGCATGACCCCAAATGCAGTGGCAGAACTTTTCTTGACTTTCACGTGAATAATAGCATCGGAATTAACATGCCCCCCCTCCCCCCACTCTGGATAAATTGAAGTTTGAAGCTGATATAATGAGGTTCGATTCCATGATTTGTCTTTGTACGTGTTCGTGACTATCATGATGTATACTGTGTTTGGAGTCACATATAAATAATAGAAAACATATTGTTGTTACTGTTTCTTTAACGCAACTTTAGTAAACAAAAACTTTCTAGATCAACTTTCAACCCATTTAATTGTATAAAATTCATCGGGACATTACTTTCTAGGGAGAACATACATTACTTTCTAGGGAGAATATACATTACTTTCTAGGGAGAACATACATTACTTTCTAGGGAGAATATACATTACTTTCTAGGAGAACATACATTACTTTCTAGGAAACATACATTGACTTTCTAGAGAATATACATTACATTCTAGGAGAATATACATTACATTCTAGGAAGAACATACATTACTTTCTAGGAGAACATACATTACTTTCTAGGAGAAACATACATTACTTTCTAGGGAGAACATACATTACTTTCTAGGGAGAATATACATTACTTTCTAGGGAGAACATACATTACTTTCTAGGGAGAACATACATTACTTTCTAGGGAGAATATACATTACATTCTAGGGAGAATATACATTACATTCTAGGAAGAACATACATTACTTTCTAGGGAGAACATACATTACTTTCTAGAGAAAACATACATTACTTTCTAGGGAGAACATACATTACTTTCTAGGGAGAATATACATTACTTTCTAGGGAGAACATACATTACTTTCTGGGGAGAACATGCATTACATTCTAGGGAGAACATACATTACTTTCTAGGGAGAACATACATTATTTTCTAGGGAGAACATACATTACTTTCTAGGGAGAACATACATTACTTTCTAGGGAGAACATACATTACTTTTGGGAGAACATACATTACTTTCTAGGGAGAACATACATTACCTTCTAGGGAGAACATACATTACTTTCTAGGGAGAATATACATTACTTTCTAGGGAGAACATACATTACTTTCTAGGGAGAATATACATTACTTTCTAGGGAGAATATACATTACTTTCTGGGGAGAACATACATTACTTTCTAGGGAGAATATACATTACTTTCTAGGGAGAACATACATTAAAAAAAGCATATCACGGGCGGGGTTAGAATCCGCGATCAAAGAGTCTCAAAACTCCAGACCAACGCGTTAGCCACTGGGCCAGTGGTCGTGGGTTTTCACCCCACCCGTAGTATGGTTTATTTCCAATCGTGTCATTACGATTTCGTGAGTCAGAACAATTGCAGTTGCAAACAGTCGATCTGAATAATGCAAAACAATCCACCAGGGGAAGCAAAACACTACAAAATACCATGGCAGGAACAAGTCGCAAATAAGTCACACTTTTGGCAAGGAAGTTTCGGTCGACGACGTTTTGGTTCGTATTGGATAATGCTATTGTGTGTGTGTGTGTGTGTACTCACCTATTTGTGGTTGCAGGGGTCGAGTCATAGCTCCTGGCCCCGCCTCTTCACTGATTGCTACTAGGTCCTCTCTCTCCCTGCTCCATGAGTTTTATCAAACCTAGTCTTAAAACTGGGTGTGTGTGTGTGTGCGTTCATTATAATGCAGTAAAAAAAACGCATTAGGAAAATATTTGGATATGAGATTCAGTACTGCGCTAAAAATGAGAAAAGAACTATGTTGGGTAATGCAGATCTCTGAAGGCGTTGCATATTTTAAAAATTTCTCAGTTTATAAAACCCAGATGACACATGATGTGCTCTCTCAGACACAACAAAAATCCATCTGAATTTTCTGATAATTGATCGTGAGAAAATATCCTTTATATACAGTACGTTTTGTTCGTAACTGTCACTGTTACTTTTCCTATATACTTAAAGTACTTTTGCGAATCCCAGAGATTATGCGAGATTAAATAATATTTCTTTCAACTCTACTTTCATTATTTACAAAAGAATTTATTTGACTCGGGTCAATACGATGGATTTCCCATTATTTGTGTTGGAGAAATGCATTGTATTCCTGACCATGTCTTACATTATATTGCCTTTGAGACTTAGTCGGCTTTTATTGGTTTGCCCTGTGACATACCTGTGTTAGCTTCTCAAGTGCTATCACTGAGACCTGAAGTCAGACTTCCTTGTTGACTGCAATGCTAAATTCATATGTACATCACTTGTGACGAGATGATTATTTATTATGCATAGTATTGCTTTCCCACCGTCGTAAAATTTCAGCTTGCACTTACGGGAGTCAAGGTAATTTAGATTATGCATTACCCTATATTTCAAGAGATGCTGAAAAGTGAGTAAAGAGGGTTTTAAGGGTAATATTTGCGCCGCTAACAATTGTTTATAAGTATATAAAACCTAACCTAATCCAGTTTATTATTTATCTATCTATGTGACTATCTATCAATATATTACTCAATGCCTCTCGCAGAAACAAGGGAAAGTATATGCAAAGGAAAATCGCAGTCAGCAGAATCCAAATCCAGATCGGCAACTCTCCACGAGTGAACCTACCTCCCAACCTGACGCCTTAAGCCACACAGCTAAAACGTGGTTTAGAACTGCCGTTTTGGGTTCGAATTCTGCTAGCTGCGAAAATATATATATATATATATATATATATATATATATATATATATATATATATATATATATATATATATATATATATATATATATATATATTATTGTAACCACGAACGAGTGGTATTTAATCAATAACAACACTGCGACTAGACGAGGACTCGAACCCGTGTCGTTTCAGCCCGCCTCATAGTGAACGAAAATTCACGACGCTCTAACCCACGGGACCACCCAATCCCACAAAGATCACGCACCCAGCAGAGCTAGGTGTTTTACCGTGATCCGAGAACATACGATTAAGGAGGTGTTGCATACAGCCAGACTAAAGATTACTCGTATTATCTACGTTGCTTGTCCCCCTAACACCTTGCTTGCGTCAAGTCGTCATATTTCACGACCTTACTGTGCCGTGGCGGCACGCGAGGTTCGTGTACAGCAAAAGACTCACCTTACACCCTTACTCCAAGCTGAATTATATATATTTTTTAAAAGCATTCCAACATTCTCCCACTTTATAATGTTACATGGATAATTTTTTCCATTATTTTTTTTTTTGACTTATTCTCCCGTTATTCATTCCCCCCCCCCCCCTTTGTTTTTTCTGTGATCAGAGTTAAGATTCTGTTCGGCGATTTGGTCATAGCGCAGGTACACACTAATTTATTGTTGCCTGTTTATTGTTGCCTGGTTATTGTTACCTGTTTATTGTAGCTTGGTTATTGTTGCCTCTTTAATGTTGCCTGTTTATTGTAGCCTGTTTATTGTAGCCTTTTTATTGTTGAATGTTTATTATTACCTGTTTATTGTTCCCAGTTTTCTGAAGCCTGTTTATTGTAGCCTGTTTATTGTAGCCTGATTTCTGAAGCCTGTTTATTGTAGCCTTTTTATTGTTGCCTGTTTATTGTAGCCTGAGTATTGTAGTATGTTTATTGTTGTCTGTTTATTGTTGACTGATCATTATTGCCTGTTTATCGTTACCTGTTTATTGTAGCCTGTTTATTGTTGCCTGTTTATTGTTACATATTTATTTTAGCCTGTTTAGTGTTGCCTGTTTATTGTAGCCTGCTTATAGTAACCTGTTTGTTGTAGCCTGTTTATTGTAGCCTGTTTATTGTAGCCTGTTTATTATTGCCTGTTCACTGCTGCCTGCTTGTTACACAGTCTACCTCCATCAACAAAGGAACTCGCTACACTGTTGAATGTTCCTTATTTTTATTTAAATTCATTTAAATTCCACACCTAATTGACTGCTTCCTTCGTTCCACTTTTGGGTTCGTGTTTTTAATTTCATGAGTTTGTTGTGCAAATATCTATATTTTTTTCCTCTCTCCCGGAGAATTAATGTTACCTCCGCCCCCGTGAATATTTTAAAAGATATGGATGTACCTTTTTTGGGGGTAGAGGGTAGAGAAAGAGGCAGATTTATTTTTATTGCATGTGGGGGGATTGTTGATTGGTGGAGGCTCCATCCTCCGTCTGCTAACTGCTGTCTGGTCTGGTCTACGAGCAACCAGGCTGTTGGTGAGGGATTCCAGAAAGCAGGTCACGAGGTATGCGAACGTTTCTGGGATCATTGCTTATCTATGAACTCAAGAAAAGTCGTAATCAATGACTGTAAAATATAGTAATAATAATTATAATAATAATAATAATAATAATAATAACAATTTTTATTTTTTTTATTAACATATCGGTCGTTTCCCACCAAGGTGGGGTGGCCCGAAAAAAGACAAAAAATCACCATCATTCACTAAATCACTGTCTTGTCAAAGGTGCGTTTACACTACAATTATAAAACTGCAACATTAACACCCCTCCTTCAGAGTGCAGACACTGTACTTTCCATCTCCAGGACTCAAGTCCGGCCTGCCGGTTTACCTGAATCCCTTCATAAATATTACCCTTTCACACTCCAACAGCCCGTCAAGTTATGAAAACTATTTGTCTCCATTCGCTCCTATCTAACACGCCCACGCATGCTTGCTGAAAGTCCAAGCCCCTCGCACACAAAACCTCCTTTACCCCCTCCCTCCCTTTCCTAGGCCGACCTCTACCCCGCCTTCCCTTCACTACAGATTTATACACTTTCGAAGT
>WNWK01000131.1:332500-380000 GCA_009830355.1 Cherax destructor
TGTATCAAGCAAGTCCATGGTTGAGAGGAATATAATAGAATCATGTTTCATTAAAAGCAGTTTTGAAAATAATATGAATATTTCTTTTGGTTTATATAAATTGGATTCTTTTATAATTAATAAAATTTGGGAAGAATTTAATGATAAATTGGACTAATCTTAATTCTTGGGAAGAGTTTCAGGTCCTTTCTTGTTTTTCCTCTTCACAGAGTCGTGCGATGTTACGCTACTGTGAGGTGTAGTCTTTGTTAGTGTGATGTGACTGTGAGGTGTAGTCTCACCCCTTATATAAGTCCTCTTGTCATGTTTCCTTTATAGTTCCTTGATAATGTGAGTAGTCCCGACAGCGCTTGGAATTCCTCTATTTTTTCATAGTGGGTGTTTTGATATTTTGATATCACCTGATTACTGTGATCTTTTTGCATATATATATATATATATATATATATATATATATATATATATATATATATATATATATATATATATATATATATATATATATATTTATATATTCATTTCTGTCTTTCGTCTAAATAAACTTGCAGTCCAATGAGACAAATCATTGAGTCTCAAGTCAAGAGATGCCCCACTCCTAGCTTGACTAAGGCAGCTTGTCTCAGATCCATGGGATTTGTCAGTGGAAGTCTTTGGAAAAATCTGGCTTTTACCTGATGGGGGGATCAAGCTTGGCCTCTCTGGAAAACAGTCGGCTGGGAAACAAACATTTGGTATAGACACGGGGCATTTCTGCCGCATTTCTATGTTTGAGAAACATTTTTTCCAGCGTGACCATCATAGATTTGTCTCCTGTACACAAGCAGTCAAGGGAATTTTAATCCTTAGTACATTCATAGTATTCAATATCGACATGTGCAACAGTTGGTATCTTTAGTAATCTCTTATTACCAACCTCTGTAATCCACTGCAGAAGTCTGCTGAGGAGGCGAAAGGTAAGCTAATCCTTAAAAGAGAGATTAAAGCCAGGTCTCAGTGTTTATATGCACCTCAGAGTGCATAAACCTCTGAGTTGTATAATCCTCCAGCATAGATCCAACTATAATCGCAAACTGCATAATATTAGAGGATTTGGTAACCTGTCGTATGCAAGTGCTCCAGCTCAATGCACTATAAAGTGCGCTGATGCCCACACATGCAATCGAACATTGTTAATAAAAGTTATACTTCATCAATGGAACATTTCAGACGTCAGTATTGTTAAATATTTAACTGAACAGGATGCGATAAACAATCGACTAACATCTGGTTGTAATAATATTGGTAGAATTACCGACAATATGTTAGGTAAAACGACATTTTATTGTGGCATTAGTTGCACTTGCATCCTTTTTACCTAACATAACTTCTAGGTACCTACTTACTGCTAGGTGAGCAACGACAGCAGGTGAAATAAGACGCCCATACTACTCTACCTACCCTGAAATCGAGCCCGCCTCCCCTCGATTGTAAACTCAAGGCTGTTCCACCGAGCTGTGTATTCCTAGTATAATTAGCGGTATTCTGACGGCAGCAGGTTTTTTGCGTCAGAAAATCCTTTCAGCGCGTTGGGGGACTTGAAACATAAATTGGAATTTAAAGGCTCTTATAGTTTGCTTTTTTTTGAGAGCGTCCTTCGCTCATCCTTGAAAACGAGACATAAACAAACATAACACAGAAGACAGTGGACAGAAAGCAGAGACGAAATAGAGACAAACAGAAACGAGACAGACAAGCACAAAGCAGAAACAAGACAGAGATAGACATGAAACAGAAGCCACAGGGAAGAGAATAATAACAGAGAACGGAAACGAGGCGAGGAGAAACAGACAACAGAGGCAAGAGAAAGGACAAACAGGAGCGAGAGAGGAGACAGAAAAAGAAATAAGGGCAAGAGAGGGGAAGAACAAGTAACATAAGCGACAGAGGGTAAAAGAGATAATGAGGGATAGAGAGGGAATAAGTAGACATCAGAAGCGAAAGAAGGGAAAACACAGACAACAGAAACCAGAGAGGGAAAAACACAGACAACAGAAACCAGAGAGGGAAAAACACAAACAACAGAAACGAGAGAGGGAAAAACACAGACAACAGAAACGAGAGAGGGAAATTCAGATAACAGAAACGAGAGAGGAAAAAACACAGACAACAGAAACGAGAGATGGAAAAACACAGACATCACAAACTAGGCCCAAACAGACAAGAGACGAAACAAAGACACAGACAACCCAGACGAGAAAACAGACAATATAAACAAGACAGGTTACGAATTAAAAAAAAAAACTTTTTTTCTCTAAGAATCTGGCTCACACTGATCAAAATAAACTTTAAAATCACAGAAATGTAACAACAGTCGTTGTTACTCTTAGAAACACACTAAATAATAGCACATACATCAGAAACACACTAAATAATAGCACACGCAACACATACAGGAAAGTACTCGAGGACCTGATCCCAAATCTGCACACTGCCATAACAAAATACTGGAGCGAGAGATATGGGAGGAAGTGCAAAATAAACCCAATGAAAAGCAGGGGTGCGGTGAGCACAATAAGGGAACACTGTATCAACATCCTTAGCCCCAGATTATTCAACATCTCACCAGAAGATATCAGAAACACTGCTAGAACAAGTGTAGAAGTCTTCAAGAGGAAATTGGTCAAGTATCTTCACCAGGTGCCAGATCAACCAGCCTGTGATGGATATGTGGGGGTAGCGAGGCCTCCAGCAGCAACAGCCTGGTTAACAAGGCTAGCACCAGACGAGCCTGGCCCATGGCAGGGCTCCGGGAGTAGAAAGACTCTCGAAACTCGTCAAAGGTATAACAAAGATATGTACATCAGAAACACTAAATAAGAACACATTCAACACATACATCACAGCAGCAGCACGATAGCTGCAATACATTTCAATCAAAATAATCACACAATCGCCGTTACAATTAACACACAGGATGCCGGTTCATCAACCCTCTACGATAGCCAGAGTTCATCACAGTATGCTATCAATTATGCTTCACGGGAGAGAGAACACAGAATGAAATTCCTCGACATAATTCACAGGACTGCTTGCTGCTCAGGACCCAGACTATACCTATTACAATAGTTTTACAAGCGATCGAGAATCCTATGAAAGATCCTATCGAGGATCCTATGACAGATCCTATCGAGGATCCTATTTGAATGGAATACCACATATTATCGAGGTACCTATCACAATGCTTAACAAACCGAAGGAGATCTGGAGTCCTATTACAGTGGAGTACATACCATAGGGGGGGATCGAGTCACCTTTTACAATGAAGTACGTATATACTATAATATATCGGATCTTTTTATATGAGATTACAGAAGCAATTATCTTTTAAAAGGCCTATTGCGACTCGATCATATCTCCTGAGATACAAGGATATATTAACATATTAACATAGGTGAGAGGAGATATAGAAAAATGTGTGAGAGGAGAGATTAACATGGGTGAGGGAGGAGATATTAACATGGGTGAGGGGGTAGATATTAACATGGATGAGAGGAAAGTTAAATATGAGTGAGAGGAGAAATTAACATGAGTGAGAGGAGAGACTAACACGGGTAAGAGGAGAGATTATCGTAAGGAGGTAGAGGAGGCTGAAGAGTCTCTCTCATTAATCCTTAATGTTCTAACTTTCCCAAGAATAATCTGTTAAAGGGAGTGTGAAAATGTTCCTCTGCTATTTACATTTGTTGTTGTTGTTGTTGTATTTGTTGATGTTGTTGCTGCTGTTCTTGTTATTCTTGTTGATATTGTTGTTATTGTTGCTGTTGCTGTTGTTCTTGTTGCTGTTGTTCTTGTTGGTTGTTATTGTTGTTAATGTTTTTTGTTGCTGCTGTTGTTGTTGATGAAGCTGTTGTTGTTCCTGTTGTTGTTGTTGCTGCTGCTCCTGTTGTTGCTGCTGCTCCTGTTGTTGTTGTTGTCGACGTCACTGGTGTTGCATTCACTGGGGGAAGTGCAAAACCCGTAGGGGGAGGGGGGGGGCCCAAGAGCAACCGGGCATACAACGCAATCGCCTTTCCCCCTATTCACACATAATCCACCCATCAGAGAGGGACCTCAAGGCGACGTTTCGCCTCCTCTCTGCACCGTCAACAAGCCTCGTCACTCTCCAACAACTTTCGCCCAGATGTAACCTCGGTATTGGCACAGATTATCGCTCTCAATGGAACGCATCCCACTCGACTCGGAAGAGGAAAGAGGGGAGGGAAGAGAGGGGGGAATGAGACAGCCCACTCAGTCGAGTAATCACACTCCAAGGGAATTGGCTATCCCGCTCGGAGAAATCCCCCCCCCCAACACCACTCGTCCATTTTTTTACGGTTTTCGTCTCTCATTCTGAGTGTCGAGGAAAACAAGGAACGATGATAGCAACAAGAATAACGAGAATAACAACAGCCATAATAATAATAATAAAAGTAATAATAATAATAATAATAATAATAATAATAATAATAATAATAATAATAATAATAATAAATAATAATAATAAAATAATAATAAGAAGAAAAAATAAAAATGAAAATAATAATATAATAATAATAATAATTATTATTATTATTATTTTTATTATTATTATTATTATTATTATTGCAAAACCCACGCTAAAGCTATCATATACAACACTTAGGACGGTCAAAAGGCTCACACAAACGACACTTCAGATAACCAATCAATACTGAGAGCCGATGAGAGACTTCAAAACTCTTGGGCAGAATTTCGTGCACAATACATTCAATATATCTTCTTTAGCACTTGAGCGAGTGTTCTTCGGAGAGTCTGTTCTTTACGGGATCAGACTTCGTGAAATCTGGCCTCGTATCGAAATAATTATGTGAAAGAGAGTGAGGAAATTTGTGAAAATGTTTATGGTGTAGGTTTTCTTTGTATTTGTGGTGTGTTGGGTCATATGCGTTGTTTTGAGTGATATTGTAAGCTTTTTTCATTGCTACTTCTGCCCTGATTCTTTCCTCTCTCTCTCTTAGCTGAATTTGTTTTATTCTGATTCTGTATACACAAGTACAATACTCTGAAACCTTTATTAACGACGTTTCGCCTACGTAGTGGGCGTTATCAGGCTCTAAACATATAGAAACGGTGTGCCAACACCGGTACGGGTGAAACGTTGGGCATGTTTCCTTACACCTACTCCTCCTGCTTACCTACCAGCAAGTAGGTACCTGGGTGTTAGTAGACTGGTGTGGGTCGCATCCTGGGGGGACAAAATTATAGGACCCCAATGGAAATAAGACTGACAGTCCGTGATGACGCACAGACTTTATTGGGTTATCCTAAGTGGATAACCCTCCCTACCCTGGGTTATTCTGGGTGGATAACCCTCCCTACCCTGGGTTATCCTGGGTGGATAACCCTCCAGCTTAAGACTCCGAACAAAATCTCTAAAATAGCAGATTACTGAGAAGTCTACACCCAGGCAATATGTTGAGAACTATCTATACTATTACTACTAATAGTACTAGTTATATATATTCATATGCGTCAAGAATTGAAAAGCTGAAGGCTTTCTCCCTACCCCCAACTTCGGCTGCTATCGACATGAAAAAGGGGAAAAATATATGCTCGTACCACATTGTTTATTCTGTCCCCGTCAATTGCTCGTTCGTGGAGGCTAAAATTACTAAGTATCCATTTACGCTACATAAATTATTTGGGTCGTAACATACGCATGTATGCTGATTTATACCTGTTTTTTATTTTGTTTACTGTGTTTGTTGTATTTGAGATATGAAATTACGCTTGCTTTACACTTTATTAAAGCTGTTTGTTGTGTTGGTCGGGTTTTAAATGTGTTTTTACTCTTGCTCACACTTTATATTGAGGCCGTTTGATTGTGTTTCTTTGGTTTGGTTTGGTGATGGCTCTGGTTAATTCTTCATTGGTCGCCAAGAAAACATCTGTTTACTCGGACAAACAGATAAATGGAAAAACAGGTGAACGAACAGAGAGGTACACCGACCAACAGATGAATGAATAATGAACTATTGCTATAATTAATACAGTTACTACTACTGCTGTTACTGCTTTTGCTACTATTACTACTAGTGCTACCATTAATAATAATAATCATAAACAATAATAATAATAATAATAATAATATTAATGGCATTTCACCTCCCACTCCTGTTCACCTCTTCCATATCTTATCCTCGCCTATCTTCTCCCCTCTACCTGTCTCTTTCAGCTGTCACTCTCATTTCCAATTTCTCACACTATTCACCTGCCTCATTCCTCTCGTCTTCCCCTCACCTCCATCCTCTTTAGCTCATTCCTACCACCCATCACTATCCTGCCCAGGCGGCCGCCTCGTCTCCTAGCCCCAGTGTGCTCACAAGAGCTCACATGGTTTCTTTTCATGCTAATCACTGGAATTTCTGTGCTTGGCAATTGGTTGTTAAGCTCCAACTAGCTCAGTGATTCGTGTTCCTTGCCGTTATTCCTTCGTTGTTGTTTACGACCGTTTTTCGTCCTCGTTGGTCTACGAAGTTGATCCATGCTCTTGATTGGAGAAGTTGAGTCTCGCCGTTGTTTAATACTGTTGTTTCACGCCGTTGATCTCCGCCGTTGATAAATGATTAGACTTTTACAAAGTAACGTAACACTCGTTATTTTTTCTCTTTAATTTAAGACCAGTGACCAAATTTTTTTTTCGGTAAAAATTTCAATCTCAATGTTATTTAATCTCTTCGGAAAAAAGATACTTGTATAAAATTCATAATTTTTTTTAAGAAAACATTTCGCCACGAATAGCTTTTTGAGAGGACTGATGGAGCCACTTTTGGCGAAACGTTGCCTTCAAGAAGTTCCGTCAACTCGTCGGTATTACCATATTATTATTATTGTTATTATTATTATTACCAAATTATTATTATTATTATTATTATTATTATTATTATTATTATTATTATTATTATTATTATTATTATTATTATTATTACCATATTATTTACTTCCTTTATTATCTCTCCCTTTTGTTTCTTGACCTGACAGATGTATCGTCAGCGTTGTTGCCTGTGTGATCTGTAGCCTTTGCAGAGCGCCTCACGACTCTGTGTTCTATGCAACTTTTGCCGAGTAAATAAATCAACATCCTTCGACCTTCTCTCTTAGAGTGTGACATTTGCTTCACCATTTCAATATCTAGTAACTTCCGGCTTGATAATGGATCAACACGGACCGAAATGTTTTATTATATCTCTTATTTTTGGGTTCAGCGTTTATAAGATTAGACTTAAAAAAAAGTCATCATTCTTCAGCGTTTGCTTTATTACAATTTGTACAGTGAGCCTAAGGTCAAAATTTTGGATTCGACTTCCAGAGGGATCGATTAAGGCCCCTACAATGGTTTTCAATTAGCTTGATGTCTTAGCTGTCTGGAATCATGTGATGGATATGACAGATTCACAGCTAAATTCCAGTTTGTAGTCTTCCTTTAGCGCTGGTTCAGATTTTCTTTTGTACGATTTTTAAGCCCGAAAGTTACTAAGTGACCTAGAGTAAATACCGGAAATTACTGAAGATAAAGCAATAGTTAACATATCTATTTATCTATCTATCTTCCGATATATCTACCTATTTACCTGTATGTGGGGGTTTTAGACGCTGTTCCTGGTCCGTCTCTGAACTACTCACGAGCAGCGACAGTCTATCCCTGGAGCAAATGGGTTCTATCATACCTAGTCTTGAAACCGTGAATAATGTGACGCTTGTGTCTGAGTCACAGCAAGATATGGAATTTCTTATTTCATATACAGTGATGATGACTTTGTGACCTCAAGACAGTAACTTATACAATGTGACCATAAAAGATGACCCCTATAATGTTATTTTTGTAATGTAACGTCTAAATACGATGATGTCACCATTGAGTCCTCTTCAGTGTTATTCACTAAGATTTTTTTTTGGTTAAGATACCTGCATCGTGACCCCTGTATCGTAACCTCTGCACTGTGACCTCTGAACTGTGACCTCTGCACTGTGACCTTCGTTTTGAACGCGGTTGCGACCGTCGGCCTCTCGGCAACACTGCACAAGCAATTAGCAGAGAGAACCATGCCACCTCGTAAGTAATTATATTTTCGTAGAAACAAATGAGCTCTTGGCTCTGCGAATATTTGTTTATTTAAGCGTTAGTTCGTAGTCTGTCCTAGTGTGTGTGTGTGTGTGTAGTCACCTAGTTGTACTCATCTAGTTGTGGTTGCAGGGGTCGATTCATAGCTCCTGGCCTCGCCTCTTCACTGGTCGATACTAATTCACTCTCTCCCTGCTCCATGAGCTTTATCATACCTATTTTTAAAGCTATGTATGGAACTTGCTTGTGTGTGCTTGTGTGTGTGTGAGTGTGTGTGTGTGTGTGTGTGTGTGTGTGTGTGTGTGTGTGTGTGTGTGTGTGTGTGTGTGTGTGTGTAATTTCTTATTTGTAGTTTGCCTTCTTGTCTACAGCAGACACATCCTACTTGTCACATAAGAGCTTGCTCTACACATAAGAATAGAGGAACACATAAGAACAGAGGAACACTCACATAGATGAATAAGGGAGGGATGGAAATGGTACTTGGACGAAACGATTCATTGGAGTAGGAAGGAGGTTAGATGTTGCTAATTGTTGGGAGAGAGGTATATGGGAGAAGACATGGGAAAGGAGGGAGGTAGGGAGGGAGAGAGGAGAGGGAAGGAAGGTTGTATCTTAAAAAAAAAAAAAAACTGAGCTCATCCACAGTGTGGTGCTAGCATTTTCTATATTAGCTACATTGTGGGAGCAAAATCTAGCTATTTTTTCTCCCTGTCATGTACCATCACACAGGATGGGTTGCGAACATGAGGTAATGAAATCTGTCAGTCTGAGCCTACGAGACTTCAGTATGGCAATGATTAACTCCTCAAATATTCTACTTTCGTTTCAGTAACTTCGGCATTTCCAAAGATTTCATCGTAGCATAGCTGGAGTTACTCTTACACGAGCAGCAATTATCCTTTCGAAGATGTGGGGATTGGGATAAGTGATTGAGGTGTTGTGGGTGAAGGGATTTGAAGCCTTCTACTATATATTGCTGGAAGTTGTCCTTCCAGCCCCGTTGTATTTTGTCTTCTAGCTTATCTGTCTTGTTGGTGGATATTAATCCAATATTCCCCAGGCCCTTGAGTGCTGTACTAGTAAGTCAGTGGTCGCTGTTGCTGTGACCTGTCGTGGGTGTCAACGACTATCCCACTTTTACACACGTCCTTGTCCTGAACGTGTCATCTTATTACTAAAGACAAGTGTCAAAGTTTTTCCTTAACGTATAAACAAACAATAACAGCTCGGATCTTCTCTTTGCCTCTGTTTTTCTTCATGTAAACACGACTATATCTCCGAGCATCCTTCACATCTGTGTTTGTCCTATGATTCCGACTCGCGGAATTTCTGAAGCAATAAGCTTCAACAGATGATGTTTGTTCAAGAAATATTTGCTGATCCACAAAAAAACGTGTTATTTGCTTGTTTCCTTCAGTCTTTTCTGTGCTTTCTACGATTTTCCGCTTCTCCTCTCCTTCATCCTCCGGTGGACCGTAAATCTCCAGTGACCTTTCTTTCTCCTCCTCTCGCTGCCTGTCTTCCCAAATTGTCTTGTCAGCCGACATCATTTCTCTTGTTGTCTCTCTTATTGTCTTCTGCACAGTCTGGTCACCTGTAAACATATTCACAAATATATTTTTTTGCTACCCTTTCCATCTCTCCTCTTTCCTCTTTCCCGTTTCCCATATTCCTCCCATCAATCCCTCAGCATCCTTTCTCATATTTGTCATTTCCTCTTCCGTCTCTGAGATACACTCATTCTAAACTTCCTTTCTTTCTTTTCTTCATGAATCCTCTGGGAACTTTTGCTCACTTTCTCTTAGAGAAGATCTAGTTACAATCATAATCCATTTTTTTTATATTGTTTTCGAATCTCTCTTCATTTTCTCCCATATTCTCTTCTTCCACTCTAGTTCTCGCCTCTATCTTCCCTATTTTTTTTCCTTCTCTTTTCCCTTCCCTTCCCCCCTCTCGTATTCCCCTCTCACCCCTCCTCTCTCTTCCTTCTCCTCTCACTCCTCCTTTCTCAACCCTCCCCTCTCACCCCTCCCCCGTCTCCTGCTTTACTGGAAATTAACCCATTTTTCACTTGCGTCGATGATTGGCTGTTGGACCTTAGCGCTTCCTGGGGAGGCGGAGGGGGAGGTGGCATTTATTTGTTGACATTTGTTGTCCAGGCTGTGAAATTTCTCCCTTTGGTTCCTCAGTCTCTCCCTTTCTATCTCATTCTCTCTCCCTTTCCTTCCTCCTTTATCTTAGATCCCTTCAGTCAGCCTTACTTTTTCCATTAACTGCCCCTTCGATTACTTATCCTTCTTCCAGTATTCTCTTTGATTCTATTCCCCATCTCTCTCTCTCTCTCCCTTCCTCCCTTATCCTACTACCTACTATTCGGATAATCTTTTTGTCCTACATATCTCCTTCATTCTTTAATTTGCTCTCTCTTTTTTCCTATCCATCTCTCACCTCTCCTCCATTTTTCTTTCATCTTTTTTCCTCCATACTCTAATCTCCCTCATATAATTCCTTACCCTCACTGTCATCTTATCTCATATTCCCCAATCTTCCTATGACTTGCATTCACGGTGCTGGACTCATCTTTACTGTGCCAGGACTCATCTTCACGGTGCTGGACTCATTTTCACGGTGCCAGGACTCATCTTCACGGTGTTGGAGTCATCTTCACGGTGCCAGGACTCATATTCATGGTGCCAATATGGACTCGTCTTTGTCTTTGAATACTGAGGGAAATTTTAGCTAATTTGCATATATCTGAAGTCCAGTTTAATTGGATTTTAAACTTATGTTGGTTTCTTAGATGAGAGAGAAGAGAGAGAGAGAGAGAGAGAGAGAGAAGAGAGAGAGAGAGAGAGAGAGAGAGAGAGAGAGAGAGAGAGAGAGAGAGAGAGAGAGAGAGAGAGAGAGAGAACTTTCAAATGAGCTGATGTAGGTAACACCTCTTAGCTTGTAAATAAAGTTAGGAACCCTAACCTAACCAGGTAAAACCCTGTGTAAAGTGAGAGAGGGAGAGAGAGAGAGAGAGAGAGAGAGAGAGAGAGAGAGAGAGAGAGAGAGAGAGAGAGAGATACATTTGTTATGAGTTTATTTAAAGTCCGTCAGGGAAAAATTGCTTCCAACATCAAAGTCACTTTTCTCATTTCCAACATAAATTGAACATGTGACCAGCAAGACGAAACGCATAGTCTTAACGTATTAGATATTATAATCCCGTACGGTCTTCCTCCCCAAACACACTACCGAACCCTTTTCCCCAACCTTCACCCAGCTGGAACTTGATGATGGTCCAGGGTGGTCCGAAACGTCGTCTTAAATGTCATCTCATAAGTGAGGGTGCTTGGTAAATTGTTCTAGTAATGTATACCTGGAGAGGGTTACCCGGAGAGGGTTTCGGGGGACAACGCCACCCGCGGGCCGGTTTGCAGGTAATCCCTTTCTCTGCTATGTTGTCTTCCTCTATTCCTTCCAGTCACTGTCACAAAATTGTATTTTGGGTGCTGGCCTATCCCTCTAAGGCTAGTAATGTTGTGTAAACATGTAGGATAGAGGAGCTTCGTGGTGTTATGACGTATTGTGTACCCCTGAGACCCTTGGGACCCATGAGACCCATGAGACCCATGGGATCCCTGTAACCCTTGGGACCTCTGGAACGAACGCCTGGGACCCCTGAATCCCCTGGGAACTCTGAATCCCCTGGGACCCCTGGGACCCCTGGGACCCATGGGACTCCCTGGATCTCTGGAACCCCTGGACCTCTGGAACCCAGTGGGACCCCTGGGACTCCCTGGGACCCCGTGCTTATGAAAGCAGTGTGTGACACATGCCTCAGCCTCCCTTCCAACGATCTGTTCCCCATCCCTTCTATACCTTTTCCAGCACCTTCACCCCTCCCACAGTCCCTCCTCCCTCCCTCCCTTCCTTCCTCCCTCCCTGGCACCTCCGTCATGGAGGCAGCTGCTGTAAATGTCCTCCGAAACGAAAAAAAAAATCATAAAAAATTAGGAAAAAAGGCAATATAAAATTCGGCCGCTGTTACCAGCAGGTGTTATAACCGGGGAGCTGCTCCCCCTTCAGTGTCCCTGACCGTCTCTTGCTTCAGGGTCCCTTACCGTTTCTTCCTTGTGTCCCTCACAGTCCCTTCCTTGTTTCTTCACCGTCCCTTCCGCCTACTGTTCCTTGCGTCCATCGTTCCTTGCGTCCACCGTTCCTTGCGTCCACCGTTCCTTACGTCCAACGCTCCTCCCGTCCACCATACGCCCTCAGGTGTTCAACAGGTGTTCATCAGCCTGCGGGAATCCCCCTGAGGAAACTACAAGGTCTGGTGAACATCTTCATCTCCCTATTTTATCTCCCCTCCCCATCTACCCACTCCCTAATAGGGACTCATGGGGCGTAAGTTATGAAGCAAGGAACACGAAGGGAGAGAAATGAGAGGCATGGAAGAGCAGGGAGGGAATGGGGGAGGAATAATGACTAAACAGAGAAATTTGGGGAGAAAATAATAGTAAAACAGAAGGCTCTCTCTCTTCCCTCTTCTCGTTCAATCTACTCTGCTAGCATGAAAAGAAATGGCTGAAAAGAATTTGGAACAGACAGGGGAGAGCAGGATATGGCAGAGTCAAGGATATGTAATATAGTAAAAACAGGGGAGATGTAATATAGCCCAGGCAGGGGAAATATAATATAGAACATGTAGTAGGAATATTATATAGAAAAGGTAGGGAGGGTAGGATATATGATAGGCAGGGAGGGTAGGGTGTTTAATATAATGGAAGGATAGGGAGTGGAATAGGGTGTGGATGAGGAAATAGGGAAACAGTGGGCGACAAAATGCCCATCCAAAATGGAATGGATAGAAAAGTTGAAGAAGAATGAGAAGCAAATGAATGATGGAAAAGTGGATGACTGAGGGGATAAGTAAAGGGATGGTTGAATGTATGGGTGGTTGGTTGTATGAGAGGATGGTGGTAGATGGAACAATAGAAAATGGAGTAAATGAGAGGATGGTGTATTTTCGAACCAATATATAAATTAATGGAATGGATGAGAGGATAATGGACGTGTGAATAAGAGGATCATAAATAGACCAGTCTATTAAAAAAATGCATGAATGGAAAAAATGATGGTCAGTGGAAACGACCCAATGGATGGTTTATTAGTCACAGTATCTCCATCCCAATTGAAATTGAGGGATAGTGTAGATGTCTATCGTGGTTTTAAAACAGAGATAAATGTCCACACTTAGCCGAATGAATTGTCCAGACGAGACTCTAGAGGACGGAGAGAAAATATTCAGCATCTATTTAGTAAGTTATGGGTGACGTTAAGGGGTAATATCTCCTGGTAATGGAAGTTCAAAAACAAAGGGCCCTTCTTAGGGGGGCCGTGAGGGGAATTTTTCATTACGGTAAGGGGAAAATGGGCGGCCCCCCCTTCCATTGCTTTCCAATAGTTAATAAAGGGACCATCTATTTTTTGGGTTAGATAAAAACGAACCCGTGCTCGTAGGAATAGATGAAAAGGACTATATCTTTATTTTGGGATGGATGGAAGAACCCACTATTCTAGGGAATATATAAAAAGAGACTGGTTATTGTTTAGCATAGAATAAATTAACACATTATTCTTTAAGACTGGTGAAAGGGATTCCTTCTTCTTTAAGACAGATGCAAAGAACTACAAAATGTTTGGAATGTTTTGAAAGGACCATCAGTTCAATGGAATATGTGTAAAACTCTCTCATTATACTTTAATCGAGTTACCTTTTCCTTGGAACTGGTGAAAAGAATATTCACTGATATTGGTGAACTGGACCACCTGCTCCCTGGAAAGGATCACCAGTTATATGGAATGGGCAAAATGAATTATTTATTATGTGGAATGGTTAAATGTAACCATCTACTCCTCAGGAAAAGTGAAGGGGACCAACTATTCTATAAACAATAAATGATGGGAAAAGAGGGGATTAGAAGGCGCGAAGACCAATTAGGTTTTTCAAGGGGAGAGTGAGGGGTGGTTGAGGGGAGGAAGAAGGGGAGAAAATCTTCATTAGAGTGTATACAAAGGAAGATCCTGTCTCCTGGACAGGAGGCTGAAGCCGCTGACATGCTGGTGGGTTCCAGCAGCTGGAGTAGGCTTGTAGACGTGACTCGGTTTCACGAAGGGACGAGGAGTCGCCTCAGTGGAAAGAAGATACACAGATTTATGTATCCCGAGCTGTATTTCTTATGTATTCTAACCACGAAGGCAATACTCCATCACAACGTATCCTACCACACCACCAACGACACAGTGTCTTCCAAAACACCACAATAATCTCCCACTACAGCACCCTCCACCTAACCCCCACGACCTTACCCACCTCACGTAACCATCAGATATGCACAGGAGAGCTCCGCCTTTTTCCGGTCAATAAAATCCAGTAACCACACTATAAAACGAGTGTTCACAAAGATAAATAAATAAATGAAACCTAGCCAGAAACCTAGCCTAGCGCTAGGTTTCTGGCACCAGGTGTCTGGCGCCTAGTGTCTGGTGTGTAGTGTCAAGTGTCTGGTGATAGTGTCTGGTGTCTAGTGTCAGGTGTCTACTGCCTGGTATCTGATGCCAGGGGTCTGATGCCAGGGGTCTGATGCCAGGGGTCTGGGGTCTGGTGTCTGGTGTCTGAAGCTTGGTGTGGCAAATGACTGATGATTTATGATTTTCCAGGAAGAGACTGAATGGAAATTTTTGCAACTCAGAAGAAGTGACACTGATTGATTTTCAGAGTTCCTGGAAATTTTACAAAATTCATCGGCTGATTTAATTTTATAAAACACTTATTTTTGTGAAGTGGAGCGTGCCGAACTCCGCTACCTGACGCCCTTTAATACCGATGAAGGAGTCATGATCCGAGGAACCTGAGTTGCCCCTCTCCGCCAGGAGCGGTGTGTCCCAGCACTGTAGCCGTACAACCTCGAGGGTTGTGGTAGATGGTTGGTGGTCGCTGATACAACTGTGTCACAGTAGCGTACACGGTGAAAAATAATTTCCTTACAACACTCGTGGCTGAATGGTTTCATTGTATAATGTGTATTTATTCACATACAGTATATATATATATATATATATATATATATATATATATATATATATATATATATATATATATATATATATATATATATATATATATATATATATATATATATTGAATAAATGCTCTAGCTCGCTTGTAAGGAAAAAGCGAGGTCCCCAGAAATAGCTCTCCATACAATCCCCACACCAACTATTCCTGTCTCCCTTCCTTTCTTTCTTTCCCTCATTCCTTTCTTCCTTTCTTACTTCTTCCCTCACCTTTCACTCGCTAAATAACGAGAAAGACTGTTTACGAATCACCGAAAAAAAAATGGGGCCCAAATCCCCATAGTTTTGCCTGTGATATATACGCCAAGGACGCCTTTGGAATACCTAGTAGAGGCGTATTTTCCGCTACCCCCGTCACCCCTCACCGTCTAAACTCCCTGCTAACCCTCCCCCTTATCTCGCTGTCTTTACCCCCCTGCCCCCCTCCACCCCACATCAAAACGCCCCTTGGGAGAAGTTTTCCGAATGTCGATTCCTTCTGAGAATTACTGCCATCATTCCAGGGAAGTTTTTTAGTTGAGTTTGTTGTTGTTTTCGATTGAATTACGAGATTTTTAGGTTTTTCTTCTCTGTTTTGATTGTGGAGGTGTGTGTGTGTGTGTGTGTGTGTGTGTGTGTGTGTGTGTGTGTGTGTGTGTGTGTGTGTGTGTGTGTGTGTGTGTGTGTGTGTGTGTGTGTGTTTTAGTTACCAGATATCAAAGGTACTTGTTGACAGAAACTTGGCTTAGTGTTTGTAGTTAATGGTGTGTGTGTGTACTCACCTAATTGTACTCACCTAATTGTGGTTGCAGGGGTCGAAACTTAGCTCCTGAACCCGCCTCTTCACTGACCGCTACTAGGTCCTCTCTCTCCCTGCTCCATGAGCTTTATCATACCTCGTCTTAAAGCTATGTATGGTTCCTGCCTCCACTACATCACTTGCTAGACTATTCCACTTCCTGACAATTCTATGACTGACTGTGTGTGTGTGTGTGTGTGTGTGTGTGTGTGTGTGTGTGGTTACAGGGAAGTCGGGATGTGCGTAGCCTTGGCGTCGCATCTACTTTCGTGGATTCGAAAGAAGATGCGACAGGTCCTGTCCAAAACGTCTCTAAGAGTAATGATTGATAGGCCGGCCCAGGCACAGAGGTTCGACCCCTCGCAGATATAGCAAGAGGAAGACAACTTTTTGACTGTACAAAAAAGCACACGCACACACACACACACACACATTATTACCTACATATATAATTAATATTTCAGAATGAACGGCCCATTGATTAATTCCTGGGAGAACCTTTATCTTTAATTAGTGGTAAGTGAATGAGCAGTGCCAGATTCAACACCTTTTACCTGTGATTCTCTCTCTCCCTCTCTCATTCTCTCTCTCTCCCTCACTCTCCCTCTCTCATTCTCTCTCTCTTCCTCATTCTTCCTCACTCTCCCTCACTGTTCCTCTCATTCTCTCTCTCACTCTCTCTCTCCCTGTTTCCCATTGCTGTCTTTTTTCCATTTCTTTCTCTCCCACTTCACTCTCCCATGTTCTCTCTGCGTCCTCTGTCTCCCACCCCACTTTTCCTCTTCCCCAACCTCCTCCCTCCCCTCATCTCCCCCCTTTCATCCCTCCCTTCCCCTCCCCGCTCTCTGCTTTCAGCTCCTCTCACCTGACCAGGTGATCGAGAGCTTCCAATTAGGAAATACGAGACTCTATAATTTCCTACACGAGCGAAACTCAATACAGAATGCGTACATAAGATGTACATCAAGCGTACATGAAGTGTACATCAGGCGTATATGAGGCGTATATCAGGAGTACATGAGATATACATCACTCATATATGAGACGTATATCAGCCGTACATGAGGTTTACATCAGGCTTATATAAGACGTACATCTATATATATATATATATATATATATATATATATATATATATATATATATATATATATATATATATATATAATATATATATATATATATATATATATATATATATATATATATATATATATATATATATATATATATAGATAGATAGATAGATAGATAGAAGATAGATAGATATGAAGATAGATATATGCAGATAGTGTTATAGTTCTGCTACTGGGAAATCTATTGCCAATTTACCACCAAAATTCGTCAATTTAATTATCCAGCTGTGCTAGCCCCTGGGAGGGAGGGGTGCTTGATGCTGGGGAAGGGCTCTTGATCCATGGAACTGGAACCGCACTCCTCATCCTAATATCAAACTTATTCACCTATGATTCTAAAGGCCTTATATAATCCCAACAAGCTCTCCGCTTCCACATGAGCATAATAATAATAATAATAATAATAATAATAATAATAATAATAATAATAATAATAATAATAATAATAATTATTATATTATTATTATTATTATTATTATTATTATTAATATTATTATTATTATTATTATTATTATTATTATTATTGTTGTTGTTGTACGAATTAAATTACTTTTATTTTTACGAATATTCAGATCGTGCTGTTGGAGTGAGCCTACGACAAAGGCAACATTATTATTATGATTATTATTTTATTATGATTTTCTTTTTGTTATTATTATTATTATCATTATTATAACATCTATTTTTTGGCTTGTAGTACCATGCAGAGAGAGTTAGTACCAGTCGTCAGTTGGTTCCTCCAGTCATCGCCTGTCTGGTTAGTTATCGACTGGACATGAATGATCTGCTTGCACTTCTCGCCAGCTCTTTGCATGCATGATAAACCGCCACTGAATCATTCCTATCTGACTAAAGATTATACTTTTTTTTTTAACAATGTTAGATTATGTCATTTCCGAGAAGGCTTGACTTTGAGTAAATAATATATGTGGATCATTCGTGTCCTTACAGGACGTTCTTTTTCTCACCTGCTAAGGTAAGTTGATCTCTTTTCCTTGTTTAAATGTCTACAAATGTTGCAAATTCTTTATTTTTGGTTACGTTAGGTATGGTTAGAGTGACGTATGTTTGGTGTGCCTGGGTTAAATAAGGTTAAGTTACGTAAGATAAGGTTAGGTTAGGATATGTTAAGTTTACGTATTACTAATCGGTAATGACGAGAAATCTTAAAGGTTCAGAAATGATGTTGGAGCGCTGTACATACATCACAACATCGAATGTTTATGTTGGACGGCAGATTTATACATGTACAGTACACTTTAGTGTTGTAGATAAATCGTTTACTAAAACAGTTTACGTTACACACACACACACACACACACACACACACACACACACACACACACACACACACACACACACACACACACACACACACACACACACACACACACACACACACACATACACACACACATACACACACGTTCTTACATCACTCAAGAAAAACATGAGGATTCTATCAATGTCTGGGCTGGCTGGAACTCCGTGTTGCCAGACGTGTTGTGGGCGTTTTTATCTAATAGCTTATTTGTAGCTAAATATAGGTGTGCATAGATTTGTCGATCCTAACTTAAATTAACCTACTCTAAGTTGACCTAGCTGAGGGACTGCTTACCTCGAGTGACCACTTTTAACCGTCTGTCTCTAGGATTGTTATTCATCCCTGTGTGTGTCTGTGTGAATAAAAACCTACCCTTACCTAACCTAACCTACCCTACCCTACCCTTTAATAACCTAACCTAACCTAACCTACCCTACCCTTTAATAACCTAACCTAACTAACCTAACCTAACCTAACCGAACCTACCCTTACCTAACCTAACTTAACCTAACCTACCCTTACCTAACCTAACCTACCCTAACTTTTACTAATCTACCATACCCTCAACTAACCTACCTTAATCTTTACTAATCTACCCTAAACTAACATACCCTAACCCATCACTAACCTACCCTCTCCTTACCTAACCTAACCTAATCTATAATAATTTAAAAAAATTATTAGTGAGTACCAAAAAAATACGTAGACTGAAGCTCTGTATAGCTTAAAGAGAATGGAAAGGTGTGAAATATGTACGAACTTCTCCGATATCCTAAACACCTAATTAAATTTCAGGAGAATTTTCCACCAAAGTGATTACAATGTACAAGATAAGTTAATCCCCTGGACAAATCCAAAAAATAATCCCCGAATAAGTTTTACAAAAATATTTTAGGTTAAACTTGAGATTCGGGCAGAAAATAACGACGTAAGATAAATGGCTTTTTAAAAGTGTTAGGTTAGACATAATTACCTTATGGAAGCCAAAAACTCAGAGCTCATCATATACATTGTTGCTGACTTATATATAGATAGATAGATAAGTACAAGAAACGCTTACAGGTACAAGAATCAAGTAGACAAATACAGTGAACACTTACTCAAACTTAAGAAAAGCTCACACAGACAAACACTAACAGACTCAGAAACTAAGGACACTCACACAGACAAACACTAACAGACTCAGAAACTAAGGACACTCACACAGACAAACACTAACAGACATAGACACTATGGACACTCACACAGACAAACACTATCAGACACAGACACACAAGACACTAACACAGACTAACACTAACAAACATAGAGACTAAGGACACTTACACAGACTAACACTAACAGACACAGGCATAAAGGGCTCTAACACAGGCAAACACTAACAGAGGCAGACACAAAGGACACTCACTCAGACAATAACAGACACAGACACAAAGAACACTCACACAAACATTAACAGACACAGACACTAATGACATACACAGACAGACACAGACACAAAGAGCACTCACACAGAAAAACACTCACTGAGACATACACTAAAGACACTCACACAGACAAACACTAACAGAATAGACACTAAGGACACTCACACATACAAACACTAACAGAGGCAGACACAAAGAACACTCACTCAGACAATAACAGACACAGACACAAAGGACACTCACACAAACATTAACAGACACAAACATTAATGACATACACAGACAGACACAGACACAAGGAGCACTCACACAGACAAACACTCGCTGAGACAGAAGGAAAATAGTAATCCCTTCTTTCTTCAAGCGAGAGTTAAAAATAACAAGAGTCATTTTACGTGATCCTCTCGGGATCCTGCCTTTAAAGTGTCTGCTTGCTGGGTGTGTGGGTGGGTGGGTGGTCATGAGGGTGGTGTGGGTGGGCATGAGGGCGGTGTGGGTGGGCATGAGGGTCGGGAAAAGGCGGTGTCCTACTCGGAGAGTGAAAATTTCTGACATTGAACATGTCTGTTGATTGACTTAGATTACGACTACATGTTTTGAAAGAGCAGACTTAGGGGTGGGATGGGGTTGGGAGGTGGGGTGGTGAGCTGAGAGGTGGGTGTGGAGGATAGTATTCTCTCCAGAGGGAAGAGAGAGAGAGAGAGAGGATGATGGAATAGAAGGAATGATGGGATGGAAGTATGATAGCAAGAGGGAAGAATAGGAAGGGTGGCGAGAAATATAACAAAAGCTTGAACAAGGTTCAACAAAGAACCTCAAAAAATTACCAAAAAATAGCAGTCACAACATCACATAAATCAATAATAATCATAACAACATAATATAAATCAACACCGGCCTTCACAGTATTAGTTAGACCCATTTAAGAAAAGTAGTGTGGGATACCCACCTAAAATCAGATTATG
Organism: Cherax destructor; assembly: GCA_009830355.1. NCBI lineage: Eukaryota > Metazoa > Arthropoda > Malacostraca > Decapoda > Parastacidae > Cherax > Cherax destructor. Next base: position 353,378 of record WNWK01000131.1, read on the forward strand.
TTGAAAAGTTCAATATAATTTAGCATAATGACTCGCAGAGCTCACAGTCATCATATTCATCACCTTCACTGTGAACATGATGAACGTGAGAATGACGACTGTTCAAGTTGTCAGGGGGAAAAAAACAGGAGAATAAAAGCCTTTCAAAAATAATTCTGCGTATTGAACTCGCCTGCAAGAGATAAAAAAGTATTTTTTTTTCTCGTTGACTGTTGTTGATGGATTTCCAGTTAATAGTTTATACTAGCTTCCCAGTCAGCTTTTGTTCGGCTTCAATAACGTCAGTTCCTTGGTGCAAAATACTATTAATTTTAACTGAGACACACACACACACACACACACACACACACACACACATGAAAAATTCTTTATGTCAGGGAACCATGAGAACAGCTCTTCTAATGTGGCTACTAACAGGTAATTACAAATGGGATTCGAACCCAAGGACTAGCCAGTCCTAAACCTAGCAGGGCAGTGCTCTAACCACAGTACCTACGTATATTTGTATACATTAGGAAGACTGGCATTGACTCGTTACGTGCGATGTTTACATTCAGTGAAGAACAACATATAGAAACTATAGGGAATTTAGGTGTTTGCAAGAACACTAGTTCCATAGGTGAGAGAGCTGACTTACGAGGTAACGCTAAAAGAACTAATTGGGTATTGACCCATAGATAATGACAGGACAAACAGGGTTACACCGTTTAAAAGACTCCCGAACGCTCTCTGAACCTCTCCCAGCCTCTTAAAACTCTTAAAAACCCCTTCCCTCCACTCAGAACTCCTCTCCAATTCCCAGAACCCCCTTCCCCGCCTCTCAGAATGTCTAACGCTGCTCAGATGTCCTCTCCACTCCCAAGAACCTCTCTCTCCACCTCTCAAACTCCTCCCCGCGGCCAAAACCTCTCCCTGCCTCGCAGAACTCCACCCCGCCTGGTAATTAGCCAGAGGAGATTCAACTCACGATAATTTCTGATTGAAACTAATGCCTGCCTGAAAGGGTCCGGCCAGCGAGTGTGATCCCTTAATTTTTAAGAGATGAAGGTTTCTGATCGTGTAGCTGCCGATGCTCTCGTGAAACTAAGCAATTTATTATCGCATTTTAGAGAGTTCCCACATTTATTTTACACTTTTTACTTAAATTTTTTTTCAACTAAGTATTACTGAATCGAAAAAAAAAAAAAAAAAACTTTCAGACGCTTTTGTAGGGTTTTTTTAAACAAAAAACCATGTTGTGCATTATCTTGGTAAACGCCAATTTGTAATGTTTCGTTCAAAACATATTTTTCAGTTAATTTTTCTACATTAGTTTTTAGTTCGGCAAAATTATATACGCAGAGAAGTACATGTCTCTTAGTATTACTAAGAGACATATATTATTTTAGGGATTAAAGAGTCATTGACTGGTGGTGAACTGGTTATATGCAGCCTTAATGACACCTCGTGTAGTCGCCTAGCTGTAAATCCAATTAACCGCTTTCTGCTGGCCGCCTGCAGTAACAGCCTGATTGAACATAGATGATTCAACACTGACGTGAGGTAGTAGTTTTTTTTGCCTGTAGACAAGGAGACTCGAGATCCTTCTCCCCGCACTACAAAGAAGACAAAAATAAATCTGTGTTTTGCTTTTGCGTTCGTTGCGTACTGCTTCTGCGTCCTGCTTTATAAACACGAAGGGATGTGTCTGGCTCTGTCTTCGAAGCCAATCTTGCAGAACAGTTGATTTATTGCACCTATGTTACGAGAGAGTGCAATCAGGCGACATTTAGAGGATTTACAGTAATCCATCAAGATTATCCTCTGATAATGTTTTTACGAGATTTTATACGATTCAGCTGTGAAAATCCTTATAGCTTTACTATTGTTTTAATAATAATCTTTATCATCATCGTCATATATTAAAATATATATATATATATATATATATATATATATATATATATATATATATATATATATATATATATATATATATATATATATATATATATATATATATATACATATATATATATATATGATGTGTGTGTGTATGCAGAGATTGGTATGCATGTTTATACGTGTGTGTTGGGGAGGCAGGCGGGTAGAGACATGGACGGGGTTAGGGGTCTGAGGTAAGCATTACCGAAGTCTATGAAAGACACATGACCAGACGAGAGTCTCCAGACTTCTCTCAGTGGGGAATAACTCAGGTCTGACTCAGTAATATCGTGACCCATGAATCAACTCGGTGACGACCGGAATGGAGAAATAGTGCGGGTGACAGTGGGTGAGAGTGGGATAGTGGGAGTGGGAGCGTGAGAGTGAGTGTGGAAGAGTGAGGGAGTGAGAGTGCGTGTGAATGAGTGGGGGGGGGGAAGAAAGTGGGAGAGAGGGTAGAGAAGGTGTCCAATCCTCACCTAAATCTTTGCTTAAACCTACGATACAACAAACACCACATTATAACTGCCTCTAAATCGCTATACGAACAACAATATATAACATTAAACAGCAATATATAATATAACTCAATCGTTGATAGTAACTAGTGATATAAACTCACTACTCTCAACAAAATTATATAAAGTGAGACATTTATTTAGTATTTCTGGGAATCCAACTGCAAGCAGTCAACATCAGCACTACTGGGCTTTGTATCATGTTAATGTTTAGCTGAACGTGTTCCTCGTTATATAACCTACTTACCTTCTGATTTATCTAATTAGGTCTGATTGCTTCTCCTACTAATTTTACGTAATAACATAGACCAGCATTACAGTAGGCCTACTGGTTCATGATAGGCAGGCCTAACTCATGATGACTCGAGAAGCGAGGCTTAATGTGCTAGATAGGTAGTAATTACACCCAGTAATTCTAACTCCGTTTTCCAGTGCTTTCTAAGAGACAGTTTTCTGTCTGTAGGACTCATTTGGATTCTTAATTGGCAATTGAAGTTCTGTCTCATTGTTATTGTTCTCTTACCCGTTGGAATTCGTTCACGGACTTATTTTTCCGTTTCCTGCTAAAACTTCGTGGCAGCCTTATTGTTCTCGTTCTCGGTTTGGGTGTTTTGGCAAACTTATTTTCACGTTTCCCGTCGGAGATCTGGGCAGTCTAATTTTCCTCTTTCCTAGTTGAGCTTTGTTTCGGTCTTATTGTTTACTTTTTGATGAGTGTTTAAACTGAAAACATGTGATGAAAAACAGACCTTAAGTTCCCATCTTTCCCAAAACCTATCCAAATCGTATTTTTGCCATATGTAGACACGACACATGCAAACAGATGTCTGCGTCATGTTGACAGACACAGCACATGTGTGATTCATGCAGATATGATACTTGTACACACACGCCTACATCATGTACGCACTATACATGGACAAATTCGCTTGCCACATGTACACAAGGCACATGTACACAAACGCTTGCCACCCGACTTTCAATTGCCAGGTCGCTCATGTCTGAGAGGAACGTTTGTAAATTCACGATTTATATACCACACCGAAGTCCATTAAACTTTACCATTCGTGTTGGCTGGTGAACCTACATACAGCCCCAGATCTTACCCTTGCTGGCTTCCCTTACGTCAACGGGATTCACATCTTTTTCACTCTTGTTTTCGATATCTCAAACCTCGGCTCTGTTATACGGGGTTTCAAGCGAAACAGAGAGAAGACCGACTGCGTCAGATCATATGAAGGAAGGAAACACTGTAACAGAAGCGTATGCATGGTAAGCATATGTAAAAAAAATCTCCACAAAGGATTCCATATGATTTTTAACAATACATTTATTATCCCACTATCGGAGTATGTTTCTCTTTTTTTGTGTGTGAGATATTACAATTGTCACCTGGGCTCTTCAGTCAACTAGGTGATTAAAGTTTTCCACTAAGGCGAGTTTCAGCAGTTCCTTGTAATCGTTTCGGTACGTTATCGGGGAAAATTTATTCTGCAGTGACCTTTAAAAGTTCGGCCCCAACCAGTAGTGGAAATATAGACAATGGCAACAAGGAAACCGTATATTGGTGGATTCGCTTCTCCCTGTATACTTTTCTGCTGTATATCAATGGTGGAATATAACGACGGTAATGTCATTAATAAACAATATTCAGTTTATTGTATTTTACTGAGAAGACGTTTCTTCCACCAGATGGATAAAGCCCCGAGTGGGCGAAACTTATTCTCAATAAAATGCCATAAGCCTCATTTTGTCTTAGTAATATACTTGTGAACTGTTGCCAGAATTTCCCATTGTTAGATTATGTGATTGTTTACCTTCTCAGACTGATATTAGAGGTGAATCAACAAGGCGGCCGGCGACACCCGTTCGAAACATTTTTTTGGCTGATTTTATTCCAACTTTGGTGAAAAATAATTGTCGGCGTTGCTCTTCCAGTTTGATCCTTGGTCCACTGTTGCTGGAATCTCTGGAAGAACACGATTTTAACACCAGAGATTTCATCTTTACACGCCAGGTATTCGTTGTCGCCTACTATTCCCATGATGTGATGCCTGCGTGCGAAGTGTAGCAGTTGTTTCAGCAATTCCTGCTGCAGGAGCAAAGAGCATTTGGTGTGATGGCCAGCGTTAGTAGTGACAGTGTTGGTGAAACTCACCCTCATTACTTTTTTTTCACTTAATCTCAAAAGTTGCAAAAGCTTGGACACCACTTGAGACTGCTCTTGCCTACTTCCAGAAGTTTTATTGGGCCGCTCGACCTAGATGGCCAATTCAGCTTTTTAGACACGACATTATGTGTAATATATATATATATATATATATATATATATATATATATATATATATATATATATATATATATATATATATATATATATATATATTACTCCTCTACAAACCTTTGCAGGTTTTGTTCTGAGTTACACTATCATTCAGACCCCTGTCATTCCGCTCTCCTCACAATTGCTCTCTCTCTCTCTCTCTCTCTCTCTCTCTCTCTCCTCTCTCTCTCTCTCTCTCTCTCTCTCTCTCTCTCTCTCTCTCTCTCTCTCTTTCTCTCTCTCTTTCTCTCTCTCTATCTATCTCTCTCTCTCTCTTTCTCTCTCTCTATCTATCTCGCTGACATGGACAAACTCCACCCTAAACCACAAAAGCTGAAACAGCAGAAACAGCTCACAGGAAACAAATGCCTCAGTCCTCTACCACATAAAGGGTCCCTGAAGCCTGTTACAATAATTCTACTCGACCGGACACGAGTTACGGGGTGAACCGATATTTTTTTTTTGGTGGGTCATTCCAGATACGGTGGCGATAGTGTATCTCTAAAAAAAATATTTGATTTTTGCCTTTACTGATGATCTATTCAGTACTTCAATTCTGCTCTGGAGCTGAAGGATTGAGTCTCCACTGGTCTGAAGAGTATTTACGTGTTTTATTTATTTATTTATTTATTTATTATTATTATTATTATTATTATTATTATTATTATTATTATTATTATTATTATTATTATTATTATTATTATTGTATGGAGAATTCTTTATAACTCTTTTTGGCTTGTCCGTTAAAGTCTATTGATAATCTAATCCCTAACAGTGTGATTAAAGTTAATCTAATCCCTAACAGTGTGATTAAAGTTAATCTAATCCCTAACAGTGTGATTAAAGTTAATCTAATCCCTAACAGTGTGATTAAAGTTAATCTAATCCCTAACAGTGTGATTAAAGTTAATTCCCTGTGTTTGTACTCTGAGAGATATGTACCTTTGTGTGTATATACGCTGAGAGATATGTATCTTTGTGTGTATATACACTGAAAGATATGTACCTTTGTGTGTATATACACTGAGAGATATGCTTAAAGAAACGACAAATAAAGATACGGTGGCGATAGTGTATCTCTAAAAAAAATATTTGATTTTTGCCTTTACTGATGATCTATTCAGTACTTCAATTCTGCTCTGGAGCTGAAGGATTGAGTCTCCACTGGTCTGAAGAGTATTTACGTGTTTTATTTATTTATTTATTATTATTATTATTATTATTATTATTATTATTATTATTATTATTATTATTATTATTATTATTATTATTATTGTATGGAGAATTCTTTATAACTCTTTTTGGCTTGTCCGTTAAAGTCTATTGATAATCTAATCCCTAACAGTGTGATTAAAGTTAATCTAATCCCTAACAGTGTGATTAAAGTTAATCTAATCCCTAACATTGTGATTAAAGTTAATCTAATCCCTAACAGTGTGATTAAAGTTAATCTAATCAATAACAGTGTGATTAAAGTTAATTCCCTGTGTTTGTACTCTGAGAGATATGTACCTTTGTGTGTATATACGCTGAGAGATATGTACCTTTGTGTGTATATACACTGAGAGATATGTACCTTTGTGTGTATATACACTGAGAGATATGCTTAAAGAAACGACAAATAAAGATACTTAAGTGTTGCACATGCATTGTAATCATGACTCACGAACACGTAGTGACACGATTACAAACAAACCATAACACGGGTTGGGCTTGAACTCGCGGTCAGAGTCTGGAGTTTTACGACTCTCCGACCGCAGGTTCAAGCCCCACCCGTTGTATGGTTTATCTTAATCATTAACTTTTGGGGTAACCTTACTCTACCTTACTCTTATCCTCTCCCCTTCTCTACACCTTCATTACTACCCTTGTACAGTGGAACCCACTCCTCCTTCCCACCCTTTCTTCCCCTTTCACTTCTCCCTGTCATCAATCCTCACACCTCATCCTTTCTTCCTTCCCCAACACTACTGAATTAAGCAAATCTTTAAAAGTGTCCCATGACTCAAACAAATTATCTGAAAATAACCCGTGTCAGTGTTAAATGAAAAATAATTTTCTTCTGACATCCTTAAATTGCCGGATAATTAAATATAAAGTGGCGTCTCCTCGATGAAACTCACGCATTGTGAGCTCAAATAAAGATAGTTACCAAACGCTAAAATCGTCTGGTTTGTTAAGCGCAATAATTGGTGGAGGCTCCATCCTCCGTTCGCTAATCGCACTGTCTCTGACCATCCTGGTTGTTGATGATCGATATTTTAACGTAAATGCGAAAAAAAGGGTCAAAGAAAATACTTAAGAGATTTAAGTGCTGGTATTTTTTTTGTGTGTGTGAGGAGAAATATCTAGGTTTTGGTTATTTGACTGAGGTTTTCCGCTGGCTCACTGTTTCCACCTGATGTTTTATTTGTCTGGAAATAGGACAAGAGTTTTCTGATACGCGTTTTTGAGAAAGAGCAATCTTTCAAATACTTGCTCATCAGCTGGCCTACCAAAGCTAGATTTTACACCCCTCTTAAAAAACAGAGGTTCACGACACAGTAATAACCTATGATACGACGCAGCTTCCAGCCCTGGTAACCATGCATTAGGGAATATTATTGGCACTCTGAAGGGTGTCATCCCAGAGCCACATAGATGAGGTATAGCGCAGAAGCTTCTCTTATGACGCATGTTCGAGACAGATGACTGTGTTTAGCTTCTCAATATCCAAATAGCATACAATGATGGTTTTAAAATAAAATAATAATGATTTAAGGCCGGTGAAGAATAAATACTCTTGGTTTAACTCAGTTTTAATTAATCGTATATCAATTTATAAATTGGCTGGAAAAAATCGCTGTCCAATTAATCAGCGATTTACATTGTTTCTACGTTAAAATCTTTCAGAAACAAAGAACGTAGTTTTGGGTTCAAAGTTATGTTGTTCTTTGATTTTCTTTGTGCATCTTTGATTACTTTTGTGTGTCAAACACAAAGTTCAGCCCACTTCACCTTCCCCTCATCTCCCCTCATACTAGTGACCCCACTCCACCTTCCCCTCATCTCCCCTCACACTAGTGACCCCACTCCACCTTCCCCTCTCTCCTTTCACCAACACGTAAACAATACCTCCCCGCTTCGCTTCCTCTTTCTACTTTCTATCTACTCTCTCCACTGTCCATCATTTTTCCTTTTACTTTCCCTTCCCATATACATTTTTTTTCTTCTCCCCATTCTCTAAGCAATCTCCATTTACTCTTATTCCCACCTCTTTCACATTTTCTTCCTCTATCCGTACCATCCTCATGACTCTCTTTTTTAACACTATATTTGCTCTCTCCGTCCTCTTTCTCTTGGTTTTTCCTTCTTTTATAACTCAGTTCTCGCTCACTACTCGTATCCTTCCTATTTTCTCCTTCCTCACTTTTCTTCGTCTGTGTTTTTTCAGCATTTTCACTGTTTCCTTTATATCTCTCCCCGCTGCCTCTTCCGGCGTTTCCCTATTTCCTCTACCTTTCCCTTTTTCTCTCTTCCTTTCTCCCTCTCGTTTCTCTCCCTCTCCTCTTTCTCTCTCTTCCCCCTCGCTCTCTTTTCTCTCTCCCCCTGTCATCTCTCTCTCTCTCTCTCTTTCTCTTCCTCCATCCTCAGACATAGCACCTATCCCACCATCCAATTTGGTCTCCATTAAACCTTGGAATTAGTTGGGTGGACGTCGGGGTGAATCTTATCAATTCTTCGTCTGGACAGAGTTGTTTTTCCTAGCCTCGGCACGACTCCACGACGACCCCCGGGCAATTCATTACGAGAGCTTCCTAGGACACACCACGACACACACGACATCGGCGCCTCCTCACTCGCTGGACAAATCAGTCGTCGGCTTGTCGTCGGATTTCCTCTAGACTGGTATTCCATCGCAGCTGTCAGCCTGTTTTTTTTTGTCTCTTTGTCTCTGTCTTTCTCTCTTTCCCTACGTAGCATAGTCTTTAGTTAACTAACACAGCCTTCATTAACTCATCACAAACTTCAGTTATTTAAAACAGCCTTCATGTACTCAACACAGCCTTCACTTACTCGGCACAGACTTCAGTTTGCATAGCTGAAAATGCTATAAACAGGAATAATGTGATGTGTCACCTACGTAATAAATCATCTGAATTAAATGCCTCATGAATGGCTCTTGTGTGCTTTTAGCGATCTTAGAGAACATAGTAAAAACCCGCTTCCTTCCCTGTTTAGGTGCAGAATACTGGAAAAAATACCTTCCATTGCGACAGCAAATAAAATAGAGTACTTCAAGGAAAAAATCTGAATGTCTTTGGATTTTAAATTAAATACCGTACCCAAAGCAAACTCTTAAAAGCGTTTTTATAGATATAGATTAAATCTCTAGTGGGGGAAGGCAGGAGTGGGGATTAAATAGGGGTTAGGGAGGACAGGGGATTGAGTAGTGGGTAAGGGAAGGGAGGAAGAGGAAGCCCTTCCTTCTCCGAGCTGAATGTGTGGTTGGTAGTGTCTGCTGGCTTCCTGAAGCCTCCGAGAATTATTACGGTAAAAAGATTTCTCATGTTGTCTCTTGTGTCTAACATGTCTTCCCACCAGAAACTGGGCACTGAACACGGTATGAAAATTTATCATTGTTGTGGCAGCAGTGGAAGTAATAGTAGTGGAAGTAATAGTAATGGGAAATAGTGGATATATTAACGCTGGTAATTTCAAAATTTGGTTCAACATGTCCCGCATTTTGTTACAATGCCATGGAAGGTTATAATATATATATATATATATATATATATATATATATATATATATATATATATATATATATATATATATATATATTAGAGGTAACACCTCTAGAACTTGTTGGGGACCCTCATCCTCAGAGAAGACAATAAACGTACCTCAGGGAAAACTCGAGGTTCTCCCCGGAGCTGTTTGAATATTTTCTTCTCCTACCACCCCTATATATATTATATAAGTGCTTTATTAATAGACAGAATACATTGACAGAAAACACAAACATGAACATGAATACATTGGTACAAAATATCAAAGATTATGAATCTCTTCCAGCTTCTCCGAAGCCGGACGCGAGCCCAGTATGCAGCATGCATTTCCTCTCTGGATGGCCACGCTGAGGCGCTGGAACATGAAAGTAACTGCCCTTGTGTCCCTGTTTGTGTCGATGAGTCTGGAACCCAGTTCTTTAAGGAAACGTGTTGCATTCTTTCCCCATGATCCCAAGGTATCTGATCCCACTGGGACTAATTGATACTGTTGGCTTATGTCCCTGTACGTGCCAATCTTGTACTCCTCCCTGTGGTCAGCAGCTCCTCCCTGTCGCCATTTTTATATATATATATATATATATATATATATATATATATATATATATATATATATATATATATATATATATATATATATATATATATTTCTTTCTCTCAAGCTATAACCAAGCTGAAAGATGACCCTTTTCTCTACCTAGACAGCAGTCTCATTCGAAGACGACTCTCTGCCCTCACAGGTCGAGAAAATCCAGAAAATGTTCTCCTTTCACTCTGTAAACGACGACAAGTTGTAGTCATCCCACTCCACTCCCACTTACCCCGCTGCCCACTCGACATATTGCTATACAGTTTTCAGTCCCTAAATGGTTTACCTGGAATGCTATTGACTCAGGTGCGGTTCTTTTTCGATTCAAATGGAGGCCACGTCACTTAGACCAGAGCTCTTTTGCGTCAGACTGTGTAAACAGCAGGATTATGCCTCCCGGAACTTATTCGGATCCTATGAGTGAGGGTTGACTTTTGCTGAAGTAGGTTTGAGTTCTAAACCAGATCTGAGTTATAGCTGAGATTAATTTATAAAATCTTCATATTATAATGCAACGCTTACAAATGTTGATGTGGAAATTCAGGCCTTCTTTAAATAATTAATAAGGTCACCTGCTAAATATTATATTTATAGTATTAATGTCAAGAAATTTATAGTATCGAAATAACACAGCATCAAAATATATATTTTAGACAATTTATTTATATATATATATATATATATATATATATATATATATATATATATATATATCGTGCCGATTAGGTAAAACTGGTCAATTAGCAAGAACTCATCTAAAATTAAGTCATTTATAAAAAATTCTCTTATACGTTTAAAGATATATTTTTTTCATTTATGTTAATGTAAGAATTTATAATTTTGTACCAAGAGAAACTTTGAAAACCTACCTAACCTTATTACAACAAGCGCAATTTAATTTAGCCTAACCCAACTAAATATATTTTAGATACGTTAACATTAATTTAATAATAAACAAACACAATGAAATATATTTTTTCCGTTATGTTCAGAATGATTTTGGCGAAATTATTGCATACACAAATTTTCACTTGTCTTATATGGCAAGGTGAGCGTTGCTATTTAAGCCAAAATCGCAAGTTTTACCTAATCGCGACATATACATATATATATATATATATATATATATATATATATATATATATATATATATATATATATATATATATATATATATATATATATATATATTGTAAATTTGGGTTCACCTCTGGTCAAATTGTGGGACCCATAGCCTCGGAGAAGTGGATAAAAAGGCTTCAAGGAAGAATATTTGGATTTCTTCTTGAAGCCATTTGAATATATATATATATATATTATTTACAGTGGGAGTATTTATTTTTCTAGCCTATGATTACAAGAGTAAATAGGGCATACAGACTCTGTCCTTGCCCGGTCTGTAAAGGAAATGAGAGTTACAATGTACCACTTCTGTGAGGGCTAATGCAGTATGTAATACAATATATCGCCTCTGTGAGAGCATTGCAGTATGTATTACAATATATCGCGTCTGTGAGGGTCTCGCGTATGTGGCAATAGATCGAGTCTGCAGCCTTCATATGTAGTAATAAATTGCCTGTATCATATAAGTGCACTAGTCGATGGTCGAATATATTTTGCTTGGCGGCAGTGAGGGGGTAGGTTTGTCTTGCTTTCTCTCGGTAGTTTTCGGGTGTTGGATTTTGCTGGAGATAACATGCTTCTAGATTCTAAAGACTGTCGGAGTTATAGAGAGTTGTCGGGTGTTGGAGAGTGCTGGAGATTGCGTTGGAGACGGGAAGTTTACGATTGCCGAGAGTATTGGTGAAAGTGAATTTTGTGAGTGTTGGAGACTATTGAAGAAAGGGAGTTCGTGTGTGATGGAGAGTGTTGAAGAAAGAGAGTCTGTGTTTGTTGGAGAATGGGAGTTTAATTTATCCATTTGTTGGAGGGAAACGAGTCTCGTATTTTATGTAAATAAAATGAGCTATAGTGAACGTGTTTGTTTGGTATTTCTTATTGTTTTATTTTTTGACACAGTTCCAGTCTGCTGAAACAAGGGAGAGAGAGAGAGAGAGAAAAGAGAGAGAGTCCAACACATCAACTCACACACATTACCACACACTTCCTTCTTCAAGTCCAGCTTAAGTCGCGCCGACGAACATTCATGTCCTGAATACATAATCTGTAAATTTTTACGTGATTGCCGGGTGTCGCAGTGGTACAGTGAAGGAACGTCTGCTGTGTCTAATACACTGATGGTGGCCGCAATAATTCCTGGGACAATGCCAGCTTGCTCATATGCAGTGATGGTGCTTGGAATAATGTCTGGAACAGTGCCAGATTGCTCATATGCAGTGATGGTGTCTAGGATAACGCCTGGACGAGTGCCAGATTTGACTAAGGCGCCGATGGTACGTGGAATAGTGATTCTGGGCACTCTTGTGGTGCCAAGAAGAATGCCTCTGAGTGCCTAAGGAAAGCCAGGTTCGGTCGTTTGTGTTTCTGGTGCCTGGAAAACAATGCTGGAGGCACTGCCAATGTGTCTTATGCGCCAGTTTATCTAGGAATAGTGCCTGAGGTGCCTCGGAAGAGTGCTACGTTGATCATAAATTATCATGGTGCTTAATTTATCCTTTTTTTTTAAATTTGCCCTTTTGGTCTTTCACCATTATGGTCCATGTATACAAATGCATTCATATGTATACATGTATTCTAATGTGTGTAAATACATGTAAAAATATGAAAGTGTATGCAAATGATTGAAAATTCATATCAAAGTATGCAAAAGTTTGCAAATATATACAAATGTATTCAAATATATGTACATGTATACAAGTGTAGTCAAGCGTAAACAAATACATAAAAATGCATGTATATATTTTTAAAGTTTCGTAGCTATTTATAAATATGTACAGATTTATATAAATGTTGGAACACACTCTCAAATATATGCACGAGAAAATTAGCCTCAAGTGCAACTGTAACTCCTCAATTATTAATGGAAACGTTTCGCCAATCGAGTGGTTTTTCAGTCCCAGTGGAGCTGATAAACCACGCGAGCGAAAAGTTTCCCTCAACTGTAGGTTTAGAGACAGTTTAGAGCAATTTAAGTGGCAAGTTTGAAGTAACATATATATTCTACTTATTTTTAAATGTTTATGCAGCATTATTTTTGTTTTTAAATGGAAAAAAAAGTATTATATAGTAGATGTTCTCGGTATTTCTCATTCTTCTATTTACAACTGTTAGTTTTGAAACACAGTGACAGAAACTGCATCAATATTCTAGAATATGACGAGACAACGTCTAAAAATTGCACCAGATTTTCTAGATTAGAATGAAACAACGTCTTATAATCAGTCAGCAAGACTTTCTCAACTTCAAAAATAATTCTAAGACTGTATAAGACACGCGGGATTATTGTTATTTTTGTTTAATATCGCAATGCTCCAAACTTTATTGATCTGCCTATAAAGCCTTAGATTCTGCTTAAGATTTTACTAACTCCTTTTCTTCAAATAATTTACTGATCTTACTCTCTGTTTTTTTTTAATTTTTTTTTTTTTTTACAGATATGAGTAATTTGGCAAAGGTGATCATATGGAATTGCAACTTCGTTCTCTATTTGAATTTCTTAGGAAAATTTGTGTAATCTACAAGTCGTAAATTTGATAAAAAAAATGTCTTGCCAAATGGATACTACCATAATTTTTAAAGGGGTTGACCAGTAAGCCAGCGGAAGGCGTCGGTCAGATGACCAAAAGCTCCAACGGCGGGTCATTATAAGACTAAGACCCGCGTCAGGAAACGCTTGTCTTGTTTCCTGACAAACCTTACCTAACCTAAGTGAAGATGGGCCACCACGAACATAAATGTAGCTTAAAAATACGTCATTACAATTATCCACTGTCAATATCACTTAAGAATATGAAGAACAGAGCTGGACCCAAGAGTGACCACTGTACCACGCCGCTTGTATTGTGTATTTTCATTTAAAACAAAACTTTGCCTCCAGGTGACCAGCTTCCAGGCCATCGTATTGCGATTTGCTAACACCACTTTGATGAGGAAGATACATGTGAGTAACTTAAGTATCCTTATGGATACCTACGTAATGTAAATGTGTCATATTTATCAGCTTGTCGATACTGGATACCATTAAAATTATAACATACCTCTTTATTTTTTTAAACGATTACTCTGATGGAAATTTGGGTGCCGAAAAAAATGCATTTAACGTACCGCCTTTAATGAGAATATTAAAATATCATATAAAGAGAAATAGTGCTACTAAAATTAACAATTTATTAAATAAACTAAAGGTTAGAGGTAACTATATTAAATACAGCCTCGTTCATTAATTATTATTTTTTTTAGCAAATCCCTTATTACGTACAATGTTACGATTTTTTATAAACATAAAATCATTTTCAGTAAGCTATTTTTATCCATTTTTAACTTTTTGAAGTCTTCCAAGTTTATCTAAATATATAATCTCTGATTTGATAACCCACATGGGTTTACCGCTTCATATATATGTATATATATATATATATATATATATATATATATATATATATATATATATATATATATATATATATATATATAATATCTGTTGTCTCAGTATTTAATCCTCATATGTCTTCGACTGAAGAAGTCTGATGAGCAAGCGAAACGTTCCGTGTTGCACATATGTCTTACTCATCGTTGTTTCTCCCTTTGCATGGATCAGTGTTTACGACACTGTAATTCAAGCCTCTGGTTAACTTGCTGAGATAATGATATCGTTAGTTTAAATTTGCTAAGCAGTGAATCATTCGTCTGAACTTCCACAGTAAATATTCAGAGCTCGTGTTAATTACGTGATTTGTAATTATTTAGAAGATATTTCTTTTTTAACCCCCACTTTCGCATACATTTTCTGTGGCTTTGGTAAGTTCTTCATTTTTCTCTGCGGCTATAATGGTGTCGTCAATCCGCTGCAGTCAATTTCTAGCACGAAACTCCTCAACATGGAGCTTAATTGTATATAGGCGGGAATATAGGCCTGATGATTTGCTAACTTGGTCTGATAGGTTGATGGTGCATTGAATTATCTGATGGGTTATATATATGGTGCTTGTGGTATACTTGAACTATTCTTGTTAGTATTACGTGGAAGAGCTAAACTCGTAGGGGCATACAGCACCTAAGGAATAGGAGGTAATGAGGTTTGATCCTACTAAGGATCAAACCTCATTACCTCTTATATGTGTGTGTGTGTGTGTGTGTGTGTTTGTGTATGCGTGTGTGTGTCAAACACCAGCTCCTGGCACCGCTTTTCTTGGTTCCTAGCCTCTTATTCCTTATCATAATCATATAAAATATTCCTGAAAATCTCTAAGATATTTCCAGAGTGACTTCCTCTTCTAGCTGATTCTAATTTTTCCTACACACCAGCTGAAGAAGTAGTGCCTAAAATTACTTTGACTCGTGTAGCCTTCCAGCTTTTGTTTTGTTCTTCCAGATATATTCTAAAGTTCCAGCCCTTTAATTTACCTTTGAAGGGGACGAGGGAAAACAGTGCTATATAACAATTATCCATAGAGCTGTTTCTCTGGTGAGATATAATAGAACAGGTGATAACGATTACATTGAGCTGAGGTTACCTTTTGATCTACCTAAGGGCGACTGTATTTATATATTTCATATAAAGATGTAATTACCATCATCATTTGTTTAAATTACATTAATATCAATTTGAGCAACTATTAAATACCGATCATCTGAGCAATTGCTAAATACCTATCGATTTGAGCAACTGTTAAATCGTCAATAATTTTCTGTTTTGTGGATTATTGTTTTTTCATAATTAATGAGAAAGTCTCGTTTGCGGATTTTTTTTCTTTCATTTGAAAATATAATCTGAAGAAATGCTCACTGCCAAAGCTGCTTAGCCATAGATAGGCAACAACTCCTTTGCAGCTTTGCAACAAGCCTCGTTGTGCTGTAAGACAAATCTCGCTGAGGTGAGATCATTGATCTGGCTGTGTTAGGATGTGTGACGAGGATTTTAACTAAACACGCGCCCTGGTTCGCATCTCCACATGCTCCTCATGTTATTTCTGGCTCACACTTAGTTATTCTACGAGGTACCTTGGTAAACACACACACACACACACACACACACACACAACTGGAAGCTGAAGACTCAGATGAGTCAAAGGGATGTTAGGAAGCATTTCTTCAGCCACAGAGTAGTCAGGAAGTGGAATAGTCTAGAGAAAGATATAGTGGAGGCAGGAACCATACATAGTTTTAAGACGAGGTATGATAAAGCTCATGGAGCAGGGAGAGCAGAGACCCAGTAGCGGACAGCGAAGAGGCGGGGCCAGGAGCTGAGTCTCGACCCCTGCAACCACAATTAGGTGAGTACACACACTTATGATTAGGTTAAATAATATAAACATTAAATGAAGACTGCAAATAGAAAAACAAGTCACTAATTCTAGCACTACTGCTGCTACTACTGCTGCTACTACTACTACTACGACTACTAATACTACTACTACTACCTCCATCACCACTGCCACTACTACTATAATACTTTTAGTACGTCTACCACCTCCACAACTACTATTACTACTACTACTATATTATTACCATCATTAATATTACAACTATCATTACTATTACAACAACTACTACTACTAGTACAACTTCTACTACAAAATAAAGAGCCAACTTTAAGAATATATATTTAGCAATAACCAACCGAGAAATACATATTACAGTAGTAGTATGTTTGTGGGAATATGTGTAATATGTTGTGTTTGTGTTCATACTATGCTTCATATTGAACTGTAGACCTTCCTTCTAACTTCTTCTTCCCGATCTTCTTTCTGATCTTCTCTGTTCTCGCTCAGTTGTGACTTGACAATGGCCCCGGACGGACGGGAACGCAACCTCGACTCACTTTTCGTAAGTGCGGGTTATTTGTGGAACATTTCTTTTTAGCAGTTTCCTTCACATCTCTCGGCGCTTTAAATAACAAACGATTACCGATAACGCTATCGGAAGCAGCGTAGCTCTTACTCCGTACCGCATGCGGATAAAGGAAATGTGAGATCCAGTGAAGGGAACACTCAAATGGGTCCTTGTTTACCAGTCACAGTGTGATACAGTCACTTCCTTTAACAAACGGTTATGTATATGCCCGGGTATGTGTTTGTGTATGTTTTTATATGTGCATGAATGCACGCATGTATGTATGTATGAAGGGATGACGTAACACCGAAGAATAGTTTACATGATCTGTAGCAGCAGCAGTAGTACCTCTGTAGCAGGAGCAGCAGTTGTAGCAGTGCCCTCTGTAGCAGCAGCAGTAGTACCTCTGTAGCAGGAGCAGCAGTAGTAGTAGTTCCCTCTGTAGCAGCAGCAGTAATACCTCTGTAGCAGGAGCAGCAGTTGTAGCAGTGCCCTCTGTAGCAGCAGCAGTAGTAGTAGTTCCCTCTGTAGCAGCAGCAGTAGTACCTCTGTAGCAGGAGCAGCAGTTGTAGCAGTGCCCTCTGTAGCAGCAGCAGTAGTACTTCTGTAGCAGGAGTAGCAGTAGTAGTAGTTCCCTCTGTAGCAGCAGCAGTAGTACCTCTGTTGCAGGAACAGCAGTAGTACCTCTGTTGCAGGAGCAGCAGTAGTAGCAATGCCCTCTGTAGCAGCAGCAGTAGTACCTCTGCAGCAGCAGCAGCAGCAGTAGTAGTAGTGGCCTCTGAAGCAGCATCAGAAGCTATTTTCTCAGTAGCAGCAGTAGCAGTAGCAGCAGTAGCAGTAGCAGTAGCAGCAGTAGCAGTAGCAGTAGCAGCAGTAGCAGTAGCAGCAGTAGCAGTAGCAGTAGCAGCAGTAGCAGTAGCAGCAGTAGCAGTAGCAGTAGCAGCAGTAGCAGTAGCAGCAGTAGCAGTAGCAGCAGTAGCAGTAGCAGCAGTAGCAGTAGCAGCAGTAGCAGTAGCAGTAGCAGTAGCAGCAGTAGCAGCAGTAGCAGTAGCAGTAGCAGCAGTAGCAGCAGTAGCAGCAGTAGCAGTAGCAGTAGCAGCAGTGGTGTGGAAAACTCAGTGATTAATGGTTGGATGCAGCGTCGTTGACTTTTTTTTTGTCTGCCTTTCAGTGGTATGTAAATCATCCTGCCCAGGTTCTCTGTCTGTCAGTCTCTCTCTCTCTCTCTCTCTCTCTCTCTCTCTCTCTCTCTCTCTCTCTCTCTCTCTCTCTCTCTCTCTCTCTCTCTCTCTCTCTCTCTCTCTCTCTCTCTCTCTCTCTCTCTCTCTCTCTCTCTCTCTCTCTCTCTCTCTCTCTCTCTCTCTCTCTCTCTCTCTCTCTCTCTCTCTCAGTATATAAATATATATACAATTTTCTCTGAGTTGGTGTTTTTCGAACCTTTGATCTTACTTTTCATAGCGATGCTTCGAGTCAAACGTGAACCCCAATTGCTAATGTGTGTGTGGGGGGGCGGGTAGGGGGGTGTCTATATGCTTCACAGTTTTCTCCCTAAATTAATACTATAAAAAAATAGTAAAACCCTTACCAAATTGATACCAGTAATTACTGTAGCTATGTTCTCCAGAACGTATTGTTAGGTGTACCGAATTACCGCAGGTAATGTTGTTACTTCCGTTGATTGGTTGGTTAATTGGGCTTAATCCTATCAACTACTCAAGGTCTCGATAAAGCTGCATGTCACCTATTCACTTCCAGTCAAACAAATGAGTGTTACCCATCAGAAACACTTCGGTATCTTTAAATCCCAAGTGTTGTGATACCCATCAGAAATACTTGGGTATCTTTAAATCCCAAGTGTTGTGATACCCATCAGAAACACTTGGGTATCTTTAAATCCCAAGTGTTGTGATACCCATCAGAAACACTTGGGTATCTTTAAATCCCAAGTGTTGTGATACCCATCAGAAACACTTGGGTATCTTTAAATCCCAAGTGTTGTGATACCCATCAGAAACACTTGGGTATCTTTAAATCCCAAGTGTTGCATATGTGTCTAACTTATGGACGTTTCATTATTGCGTCCCATTAATTAACGTAAAACACCACCAGTCAAGAATACTACAATTTCCAACATAGGGATTAAATTTCTCATTGTATATTCACTGAGAGACATTCACTTTCCAGTGCGTATATCCTGGCGTACTTCCGTTACTTGTCAACAAAACCCACTCGCTGCCTTTTTTTTTTTTGGTAAATTTACCTCTAAGAAAGAAACAATTTAAGCTCTCGAGCGTAAGTACATGAGCTTGTCTTGAATTTATAAGTGTGGGGAAAAAAACAAAAGTTTTGCCACTTAGAAGGGGAAAATATAGCGCAATATTGCATAAAGTACTTGTAAGTTGCACAAAACCACTTTGGGATATTTAACTTGGATGGCAGTGGGAGTGGAAGATAGAGGATGGGGGTGGGAGATTGTGGGTGTGGGAGCAGAAGACGGTGGGTGTGAGGTGGGAGTTGGCTGAAGTTTGGGGAGGTAGGGAGGGAGGAAAGGCTTAATGTATTAGACAGTGCTGATGTAGTAAGGAAAAGTAGCTTTCTCAGAGGCTGTGGAAGAGAGAGAGAGAGAGAGAGAGAAGAGAGAGAAGAAGAGAGAAGAGAAGAGAGAGAGAGAGAGAGAGAGAGAGAGAGAGAGAGAGAGAGAGAGAGAGAAAGAGAAGGAGAGAGAGAGAGAGTATTCTAGCTCACATAAATACTTCTTTACAAGGGTGCTTTAAGCTAGACGGATGGACTCCATTAGCATACTCCTGGGATGCAGTATAACGAAGGGACAAAGATATTTCAAGAAGTGTACCTGCTTGCCTCGTATCTTACATACAGGATACTAATGACACATGCGCCTGAAATATCCCAAGAAACACCCCCAACCCTTTACCCTAAAGTCTGAGGCAATCGCAGTATAAAGATATAATTATCTTTAATTGGGTCGTTAATTTATTTTATAGTTGGGTCCCCCAACTATGATAAGCTCCCCACTCACACTTCAAGACCTCTAGTTGTGCCAGGGGTAATTTTTTAGAGCGAACTGGCCAAATAGACCTTGTTCTTGAAGACATGACACTCTTTGCTCTGTTAGTGCTGATAGTGTCGCTATGTTAGAGTCTGATGATGCTCTACGCAGAGCGTAACGTTGGCCCAGTAAACGTTCGATCTGAAATGAGTGTTTTTACTTCAATAGGTGGATGAAATAGGTATGTAAATATATACAGAGAGACAGACAGAGAATGGAAAAACAATGGAAGACAACGAGGAGGATTTATACACAGAATCAAGAAGAGAGAATAAATAAAATAAAACGAGACTTAGAACCGTGAACAAGCGTGGAGGAGAAGGAAATGAGAAAGGAAACAAGATAAGAACTACAAGAGTTGGCCAGCAGGGAATAAGGAAATCAAAAAGGATATGAGACGAGATTTAAGAGTGGAAAGATTTTACCCTCCAAAAAACGAAGAGTTAAACGAGGAAATCAACCGGAAGGAAATTCCCCAAACGATTATAAAACGTTGCGGTGCCAACCAAAATGTCAGTCAAGAAATTGATAAATATTAAGAAAAAATACAGGTGTGAAGAAAAATATGGGTGAGCCTATTAGAAAGAGGGAAGAGAGAGAGAAAAAAAGAGCAGAGAAAGGAAAAGAAATAGCGTGTGTGAGAGAGATAGGGAGGAAGGGAGGGAGGATTCTGGGAAAGGTGAGGTGGGGAATAAATAAGATAAATAGTTGTTTTCTAAACTATTTATTAACATAAATAAAGTTGAACAAGGCAAACACTGTTTACGTGTGTGTGTGTTTGGCTGTCTAAATTCATTTCACGGGTTGAGCTCCAGTTCCTGAGCTCTGTTTCTTTTGCCACTAAAAATATGACGTGAAGAATCATCTGTAATCATTTATATATATATATATATTTATATATATATGTATATGTATTTTATATATATATATATATATATATATATATATATATATATACATATATATATATACATATATATATACATATATATATTTATATATGTAATCATTTTATATATATATATATATATATATATATATATATATATATATATATATATATATATATATATATATATATATATAAAGGATATTCCCTTCCACGTTTCATTCTTGTCTTAACATTCACTCACCATCATCACTCTTGCAATGACATTCACTCACTATCATCACTATAAAGTTTCTTATATTTATTCGGTTCATTCTGGATGACAATTTCTTGTTGTTCCCCTTTGCAGTGATTCCTTCCCTCTCAGTCTGGCTCAATCCATCTTACTCTCTCTCGTTATTCGTGAATTCCTTTGTTCACACACATGTGTAACATATTCTTCAGGATTTTGCGTATCAGGAGACAAGGGAAAGAAATTAACCATTTCGTTGGTCTTAGTTACATGATGAGCGGTTCAGTGGACATTTTGGTAATTTTCCCGAAGATTTTTTCTCTCTCTTCCTGTTACACCCCTTAAAAAATCATTAAATATGACAACGTAAGATATTCTGCTGCTAATATTTGTGCAATCGCCGTCTATGTGATTGTGTGTGGGAGGTTTTCAGGCATCTTACGAAAGCCAAATCATCCTACGAAAGCCAAATCATCCTAAGAAAGCCAAATCATCCTACGAAAGCCAAATCATCCTACGAAAGCCAAATCATCCTACACTCTTTCCTGTCAGATTTCCTTCAAAGCATAGTAAGTCTCTGTGTTTCTGGAGAATGATTTTACAATTCAAAATCCGTGAATATACACGAGTGATTATACATGAGTGGAATACATGGGTAATTATGAATGAGTTATTACTCATAAATGATTATACAATAGGCATTTAGCTCACTCCTTCTTTGTAAATGAAAAGTTGAGCTCTTGTAAACTACATAGGAAGAAGCACTCAGTAAGAAGATTAAATATATTCATTTTGGGTTTCACTAATTTTTAAAGAAAGGTGTGTGTGTGTTTGTGTGTTTAATCAGGAGCGTATACCTTCGTCAACCAAGAATCTAACTGATATTTCGCATAACTTCTCCAGACTCGGTGTTTGTGTGGTAAAATAAAGTAAAATAACCCCACTGACCAAAGTCTTCCCTAGTCCAAGCGTCTTGAGCCAAAATAAACAAAGAGGAAAAGAGGAGGGAGAGTGGGATAGGGAAGGGGTAGAGGAGAAATGGGAAAGAGTTGTGGTTAAGGGGAGTAAGAGGCAGGGGGTAAAGAGAAGGAAAGAGTGGAAGAGGCGTAGGGAAAGTAGGTTGGAAATACGTAAAGGAGAAAAGCTAGGAAAGAGGGGGAAGAGGAATAGGAAAGGGAAGGAAGAAAGGTACGAAAATGTAGAGAGGGATGTAGGAGCACCATTGCTATTTCATCCCAGCGTGGCACCTGAGCCTTGAGTTCAGTGACGTGAGCTGACTTGTCAAATACATGGTTGACGAATAGTCAATAAAGCACAAGACTGCCAGTGATAAACATGAAAATACCCTGAATCGTGTAGCTATAACAGTGATATAGTAATTCCTTCTCCTCCACCTCCTCCTACTACTACTACTACTATTACTACTACTACTGCTACTACTACTACTACTACTAATAATAATAATATACTGTTATAATCAAATAATAATAATAATACTAGGAATAATAATAATAAATTATTATAATAATTTGGCGGTCATGCTGTTGCAAAACTTTAATAAAACATTTAATCAGCTTTACCATCTCACTAATTAACAAAATCGAGAGCCAGAAATAGAGATAATTCTCATTTACTTTATTGAAGAGCTTTAGTGGCGTCTTCTCGCCGTCTTCAGAGTGCTGAAGAACGTGTTTCCCTTTATTGGCCCATCCCAGTGTCTTCCTTGATCTCTCTCTCTCTCTCTCTAACTCGCACCTCCACCTTAGTGCATGGAGTTTCCAGAGTCTTCAGGACCTCATACTCAATATAAATCGATTAATCAAGATTGCCCATACTGAATTAAATGTCAGAAAAGGTTTAGGTGCCTAGTATACTCGCTGTCTTAGTCAGCCACTCACTAAACCAATACTGAACCCAGGTTAGGTAAGGTTCGTCAGGAAATAGGACAAGTGTTTCCTGACGCGGGTCTCAGTCAGATGATGGCCCGCCATTGGAGCTTTTGGTCGTCTGACCGAGGCCTTCTGCTGGCTTACCGGTCTGCCTCTTTAAAAATTATGGTTATAGTCATAACCATTTAGTATATTGAACCCTCACTTAATCCACGAAGACCAAAGATTGCGTAATCTGAAGTCAACAGATTTCTGATGTTTGTCAAGTGACAGCACCAGTAGGATAACAACGAAGAAACTGTTAGTAATAGTAGTAGTAGTAGTAGTAGTAGTAGTAGCAGTAGTAGTAGTAGTAGAAGTGGTCGAGGCAGATGGTTGTGATAGTCATAGCAGAACTGGTGGTAACGAGAAGTAGAACAATTGGAACACACAGCTCTAATTGACATTGGAGTAACACCAGTAGTTAATATGATAACATTACTAATTAAGTAGAATTAATTGACTTTTATCTAGTTTCATCTCTCCTGTATATGCCATGCAATTTTTCATTAGGTTACGGTATATTTTTTTCCTGTATTTTATTCCTGTCGTTCCAGGAGGGTAGGAAGAGAGCCTTCTGCTTTTCTATCTTCGACTCATACGCTTAGAAGGTTCACGATAGTCTTTAATCTGAAGATAGAGGTATCTGCTATCTGTCCTTCCCATATACACCCATCCCAGCCCACTGTCTAAATACTTCCTTCCTCAATTCCTACCTCTCACAGTTTTTCTTTTCCCCTCAGGTAACTTCCTTTCTCTTCCATTTACCTTTCTAAGGAACCATTGAAGTAGCTTGGGAATTTGTAGCCCTTTAATTATTCATTTCCTTGAAAAAACAGGCTTCAAGGTTTTCAAAGGAGAGAAAGCAGCAGTACTTCCTATGAAGTTTGTAAACGCTGCATCAACTTCTGAAAACTGTGGCTAAAAGTTGTGATGAGTGGCTTGAGAGAGAGAGAGAGAGAGAGAGAGAGAGAGAGAGAGAGAGAGAGAGAGAGAGAGAGAGACAGACAGACAGACAGACAGAGACAGAGACAGACAGAGAGAGAAAGAGAGAGATAGAAAGAGAGAGAAGCAGAGAGGGAGTTATGGAGGTACAGAGGTAGTAAACAAAACTATATCCAGGGAACGACGGACATAGGGACAGAGTGAGAGAGTGAGTGAGAGAGAGTGAGTGAGGGAGGGATACCTATAAAGGTTTACAGCTAGCGTGGGTAGTCAACCTTGCCAGTTCCAACAGCCATTACACATAATTAGGACACCTTACCTGTATTCTCTCTACCTGTCTCTAGAACCCACACCAATTTGTAATTTCTCCTGAGGTTAATGTCAATAAAAGAACCATTACTGTGAGTTCTTTTCGCCATTTAGGTGCGTTTATACTTGTGCTCTTATTTATAAAGTAAATTGCTAGTAATATATTAAGATTGCCTTTGTTAGCTTGTTTTACAAATTTGTAGATTGTATTTCACGGTGGGTTAACACGTCTGGGTTATTCACCTCGAGGAGGAGTGGAGGCTCGATCCTCCGTTTCTTTTTAATATCTTAAACTTATTTCGTTTGGGAGGACAAAAAAATAATAGGGTATTAATGTTTGAGTTAGGATGAATGCGTGTAATTTTTTGGAGTTTGGCAGCTGTCTATAATACAATCTTGTAGGAGTGTAGACACTGTAGAAGTGTATGTGTGTGCCACTTGTAAGGAAAGTGTCCCTGTCTCACTGGGTAATTCGCCTGGTGATGTGAAAGTATTTGTTACTGTTTCTATTTTATTTGCTGACTTTGCTTTGGGTCAGTTCTCACTTTCCCCTCCACTCGGAGTCACAGCTGGAGATTTCAGAGTTGGGAGACACAGATGGATAATTCAGAGTTGGTAGCACAGTACTTGCAGAGATAAGAGAGGGGAGTGTACAGACAGGCAAGTGTAGCATCGTACATGATTGTCGTGCCAGCATTAAATAACTAGTGAAATACATGTGCAACAGTTCTGTATTGTTATTGTTGAAACGTTTCGCCTACGCTGTAGGCTTCTTCAGTCAAATACAGAGGAGAATGAATTGTAGGCAGCTGGAGTAGTGGCGAGGTAAAAATGTAATCATCTTTAACTTTAAATAACTAGCTGTTGTATAGCTAATTTTTCCAGACCACCTGGGTGATTTAATGGGAGTACATAACCTCAGCTTCACTAGAGCCATTAATGACTGGGAGATTCTCAGGCTTCAGCATCAAAAGCAGCTGTGTACCTGGCCTGCTAAATAAACTAACTGGGACAGACCATTTCATATGTATAAACATATGCACGTGGTTGCAATGTTTAACATAAAGTTTGCCATCTCACAGCTGTGAGCACACATCACTCTGGAGACTTATTCCTAATAGTTCCTATTTCAGCACTGGGCACACATCTCGATCCACGAACTCTCCGTATAGCAGTGACTATCCGAAATGCTACCCCATTTCAAACTGAATACCGGTGTATTTGTGGCAAGATTGAAGCCGATCAGTACAATGTGCCTGGTAAAACTGCGTAAGTTCCAAGGGTCAGCATGAAAAACACAACGAAGGAAATTACATCATCTAGAGAAGATTTGCTACGGCTGAATGTGAGAAAAAATCTGATCCCTAATATCTCACATTACTAGAAACCCTGCTGATTACCCTGATACGTATCACAATCTATCGCTGGAAGAATGGCGTGCTCCTGGTAAGAGACTATACTTGTGTGTCTTCTCTAGCTGACACCTATATCAGTTTCAGTGTCGGTAACAGGGCGGTGCTGTTGATCCTTGGGAGAACTCTAAACTCAGAGAATACGCAAATGGTACCACTTTATCTCAGTAGGAACATAGACCACTGGACCCTAGACCACGGAACTAGATTTCAGGCTCATTGACACTACTAGTAACTCCAGGGGCTCCCACTTTCCTGTTCCCCATCTCAGTTATATATATATATATATATATATATATATATATATATATATATATATATATATATATATATATATATATATATATATATATATTTATATATTATTATATTATTTATAATGTTAGTTTGGTATGTTATTTTTGATACTGCTATTGTTGCTGTAGCTATTTTTACTGTCTTCGATTATCGTCAACAACATGCAGGTTTCTCCAGACACTGGAAGTACTGGAAGGCTTCATACTCGTCAATCATTTAATGAGTAAAGTGCAGCATTTCTCAACGTCGGAGCCGCTGAATGCTGAAACCTGTCAAAAGAACACGCGCCGGGCCGCTGAATGCTGAACACCTGTCAAAAGAACACGCGCTTGGACACCACAATACATTTGAGGATTCCATTATCAGAATGAGAGAACTCGGGTATTGTATTATTGAAGAACGCGGGATAAGAAAAAATACTTGCTTGTAAGAGGGTGTTTGTTGCCTGAATGATTCGTGGCGGGACAA
>WNWK01000131.1:385000-465000 GCA_009830355.1 Cherax destructor
TCCCTCTTTCCCCGGGTCCAAGTTATTGCTTCATCACCACCAATCTTCATCGCCCAATGTTTCCACTGCCTGTTCAAGACTTCATAAATTTAGTTGTGATTTCTGTTCAAATCAAGCTGTTTTCCTACAGGTCATAACTCTACGGACAAAAGTTTGGTATGGCCATGGGTTCATCACTCACTGCCGCCCTGCTTGACATTTACCTCATGGAAGAGTCTGCTTTTGTGGGATCCTTTCCGGACATATATAGCTTTGATACGTTGACGACATCCTAGTTGTGAAAACGTGATGCTTTAAGCTCAATAACTCCAAGGATCAACTCAACCAAACCGAACCTTCAATCCAGTTTACTCTTGAGAAAGAAAGAGACGACTCTCTAACCGTCTTAGATGCACTGCTTATCATGACAGGCGGGAACTTAAAACGCATCCCCTATAGGAAGCCAACCAAGAAAGACGATCTAACGCAACTTTATTCCTACAACAATCTCAAGAGTAAGAGAAGAGTTTCCATTAACGTCTGCTTTTTTGCTCTCATAATCTGAAGCGAAGAATTTATACACCCCTTCCGTCCTCACACATTTCTTATACCTAACATGGCACTGTATGCTTACTGCAATGTTCTTCTTTGTTACCACAAAACATAAAAAGAAATCGCCTGAACTTTTAAACCTAATGCATCAGCAAAGAAACCAGTGGGTATACAGTATACTATGGGCAGATGCGATGAGGTTTACACTTAACGAGCACAAACTAACCTGCAGGATTTAAAGCACTAATAACGCATGCGTTGTCCACCCTAATCCGCATTCCCATCTCATGGCATGAACAAAGTTACCATTCATTTTCAAAGGAAAATGACCATTGAACTCACCAACAATAATAAATAAAACAGAGATGTCTACCACAGCTTCACCCATAATCCTAGATCACCACAGGAAGCCTACCATGGGCCAGTAGGCCTGCTGCTGTGCTCCCCTATTGATAAAAGAGACACAAATATAATATAATGTAATATATTTTATTAGCGACGTTTCGCCCACACCGTGGCAACGTTTCGCTCTCCAGGAGCTTTTTCAAGCTCCTGGAGAGCGAAACGTTGCCACAATAAAATGTCACATTAGTTGCATTTGTGTCCTTTTACTTAACATATTGTCGGTAATTCTACCAATATTATTTTATCAAGTCTCTTGTAGACCTCCAATACTGGTCTGTGTTATAAGCAAGGACCAATAACAGTTCACAATTATCACTCAACAATAAAAATAACTTGTGTAAAGATATATATATATATATATATATATATATATATATATATATATATATATATATATATATATATATATATTCAAAAATATCGATGAACATTATTTACAAATCTAAAAAGATTTTTACCCCAAATCATCATAGTAAACAATGAAAACGAACCGTCACCAAGAACCAGAGGTCACAATGAAATATACACCAGCTGAAGGCCTAAGAGAGTTTGGTGTGATGAAATTCCTTTCTAGAGAATTTAATTGAACTATCCCTCCATAATTCCCCCTTACAAGGCAAGATACCACAGCACACCTGTCACGATCTAGAGTCGTGTCCCACCACTAGGTCCAAGGGTCGATCCCTGGTACGACTGGAAACATTACGACGTGTTTTCACGTTCACCAATCAGCAAAATAGGTACCTGAGTGTTAGTCGATTGGTTTGAGTCGCATCCTGGGCACAAAATTGACCTAAGTTGCCCGAAATGCTTTGCATAACAATGGGCTTTCTATATAGTAGTATATCATTGATATCAGCTATGGTCTGTATACCTTGTACATGTACTTGTAGACATAAAGAAATTATTATTATTATTATTATTTTTATTATTAGGTAGGTCTGGTTATCGTGCTGAGAGATGGCAATAATGAATACGGTCTCGTGGTTGGTCTTACATATGCTGAATAAGTACGTAAGTACTCGGCGCACGCAACGGTGGTGGTATTGCTGGTGGTGCTATCGCTTCTGTGGTGATGCTGTGGTGATGTATGCTAAATCATCATCAACATCTTCCTCTTCTTTATCACCGTCTTGCACCTTTTCCTCTCCCTTTCTTGCGAGATGTCTTCCGCCTTCAAGGAGCCTGGAGAGACCTCTTCATCATCTCTTTCCGTTTGTCCTCTCTCTCTCTCTCTCTTCCTCAGTTAATGGTCTTATGACACCTGGAGGAGAGTTAGGGGAGAAACGCCTCTCCCCATAGCTCAAACTACATCATTTTACCTCCAATCCTCTGAAGAGAGAGAGAGAGAGAGAGAGAGAGAGAGAGAGAGAGAGAGAGAGAGAGAGAGAGAGGGAATAGCATTATTCCACTTACCATTGTTGTTTATTCTCTCTCTCTCTCTCCCTCTTTCTACCTCCCTTCCTTTCTTCCTTCAAGGATATCTTCCTGAATTTATTCTCAGTTTCTTCCCGGCTTTCCAAAAAGCCTCCATCACCCAACATGAAATTACGCGAAACTTCCTTTTAATATTAAAAACACCATGCGAGCACAAGGGAGGGGACAACAATGGGGTTTTACTCCCCCTCCTTTCAGCCTCTTCCTCCTCAACTTCCTTTCATCCTCTTCCTTCTTCTTTTCCTTCTCCTCCTCCTCTCCGCCTGTGTTCTCGGTAATTGTAAGTACCCAAAATCCAATCGGAAATTTTGCTGTTTCTAGCATAGGTTTCAGGATAAGGTTTCTAGCCGAGGTTTCTGGCTTATGTTAGAACCTTGGGTTTCTAGCCAGTCATGACCAGATGCTTATGAGTTGTTTATGGAAACAAAAAAAAAAACCACATTAAAACATTATATTGGTGAATAAAAACTTCATAAGATATATGCAAAAAAAAGCACTGTTAAAAAAATTAGGGAGGTTCCAAGTTCTTTCGTGGTTTCTCACATTACCAAGGACCTGTTAAAATAACTGACCAACAGAAGGCTTATAAGGCTGAGATATCACCTGTTTCTTTGGGGAGTGTTTTGTGACCAGCCCTGAAGGATAGTTCGCCATGTTTCCTCTCCACATTTGAAAATCGATGTCTCTCTTGGACTCCATAGCGTGGCCAACTTTTATGACGTATATTTCGTGGGCAAAATTTTATAGGCTGTATAATAGCCCTCTGAGCATTCCCTGTGGCCAGTCTCTATCATCCGTGAGGCCAACTACGACCGTCACACGTGTGGCCATGGCCCATCCTTCACAGTTTTTAATGGCCAACAGTATGTAAGTAGCATGGCCGCCTTTCCGGCCATTATCAAATACAAATCCAACGGCGCCTTTTACAATGGTTACTCTAGTGTACATATTCCAGGGTAGCCATGATTTCACGCTCTGAAAATGGTGCTTTGTTTGCAATGCTTGCAGAGTTGGCGCAGTTTTATGGGTTTTCTGGGCGTAAAGAGCCGAGTTGCATGCCGCGATCTTGGGAGATGAGGAACTGTATCCTCATTGTTTATCCTCATGATGACGAGAGCGAATCAGGAAGAGGAAGAAGGGGAGGAAAAATGCAAAGAAGAAGAACTATGTAAAGTGGGGTCAAAGCTAGAAAAAAAGATAGCAGGATGAAAGAGAAGCTAAGAGGAGTTTCGGAGAGAAACGTGATAACTGAGAAGAAAGAAGAGGAACTGAAGGAAGAAGAGGGAGAAGATGACAAACAGGATACATGAGAGAAGGATTTTGTACAGGGATACTGTCAGATATGTAAAATAAGGAGAACAAATAGGAGATGCAGAGGAAAAGAA
The DNA here is from genome assembly GCA_009830355.1 of Cherax destructor. Lineage (NCBI taxonomy): Eukaryota > Metazoa > Arthropoda > Malacostraca > Decapoda > Parastacidae > Cherax > Cherax destructor. Next base: position 388,759 of record WNWK01000131.1, read on the forward strand.
GAATAAATTACATAATGTATAGCAAGAAGAATGGAGGGGGGAAAGATATGTAAAAGATTTAATGAGAAAAATAAGAAAATAGAAAGGGTGAAAGTGGAAATTTAGAGTAATAAAAGGGGAACAGACAGACATACAAACATCCAAAGAGAGAGTCAGAGGGAGTTTCACAGAGTCACTTAGAGGGGAGTGAGGGGTAGGTGCCCAGGGGAAGAGGGGAAATATTCAGCCTTTAGTATGACCGAGAGAGGGTAGGGAGGGAGGAAAATGAGGCACCAAACATACACGGATGAAGGGGAAGTACGGAAGGGGAGTGAGAGAGAGAGGGAGAGAGGAGGGATGAAAATGAGGAATCATACGTGGATGGATGGAGGATGAATACGGAATGGGGTGTAGAGTGAAGTTGATGATGGTGTGAGTATAATAATAAATAATAATAACAAGAACAAAAGCAATAATAATAATAATAATAATAATAATAATAATAATAATAATAATAATAATAATAATAATAATATAACAATATTAATAATAATAATAATATAACAATATTAATACCAATAATAATAATAATAATAATAAAGATCTATTATGGGGGTGGAAGGACTGTAGTCTTGTCGATGAGATCTGGTGTGGTCTTGAGGACATGGTCTTATGTGGTCTTAATAATATCTTAAAAAATATATATTCTCAGCTGCACAACTCTACGGTACCGACACGCCACATTTGACTATGTACCTTAAGCAAAATCAAGCGAGACCTCATGAAAACGTTGATCAATCAACTAGGCAAGCAAATGAGAGGAAGAAGCCAAGGAAAATGCCATGAATAAGCACTCACTCATCCACTCACCCGCCACAGTAATGCTTAACCTGTATGACCAAGAGACGATATATTGCAAGGGAATCATAATGAATAGCCAATAAAAGTGTAGTAAACACTTTTCACATCTCAATAATAACCCTCGTGGAAACAAAAGCTCGGAAGATGAATTTGTCTGTATATTTTGAATCCCTACTGGGATTCTGCTCTGCTGATCTGCTGAAGAGGACCCCAGTAATTGGTCGAAATATAGAAATAAATTCATCTTCCTAGTTTCTGTCTCCATATATGGTTATTAATGAACATAATAATACACCCAGTGATACATTATAATGGAACAGTGGTAAGACAGGCCAAGAGTTCCAATCCACAGAGGTATTATAAGAAAGATGTAAGGTACAATTTATCCAGTAAAATACTAGAAGTCACGATCCCGTGGCTTTAGCCATTAATAAATAACCTAAACTTACAAAAAAATGGAAATCATAAACGATGTTTCGGTCCGTCCTGGACCATTTTCAGGTCCAAGATGCACCGAAACGAATACATAGATTCGTCTCTAAAGTGTAGATAATTTGTGGATAATGTAGAGAGCGAGAGAAGCCAAATTTAAAAGAGATGTTTACTGTCTTGGAGTCGTGAGTGTTGTCTCAGTCGGCCAAGTAAAAAAAAAAAAAAATTACACGATCTCTTCGTCACCCCACTTCAAGGGAAGGCACCTTGTGGCCTGATGAAAAGCTCTTGATCCAAGGAATTGGAGTTACAAACCTCTTCATGTATGTCAAACAAAAGCATATTCTATCGTGCAGGGGATGTATAACTCCTAAGAGCTTAGAGCTTGCCCATAAGCACTCTAAAGAGAAGACATAGAGGCAGTGAAGCTCACTAGAGGGTTTCATCAAGCCTATTCGTGGATGAAACGTTGTACTAATAAAGGACTTGTCGACGTTTCGGCTCCAATATCCACATTAACGTTTAATAGCAAATATTAAGCCCTTCTTTCAAGCCCGTCGTTCCCTGCTTCCCTGTGCTCGCCTACGTGTGGTTTTAGGAGTCGAGGCTCAGCTCCTGGCTCGGCCTGGTGTATTATTGTGTCTTTTCCTGCAGCCTTGGGAGGGTCTGTATAACGTTTTATGTAAATCACTAACTTCGCCAAGAGTACGAGGGCGGGGGTAACCTTTTTCTTGAAAAGAGAGACGGAGGGAGAAGGGGAGGAGAGAGGGGAGAGAGAGATGCTGTGGGAGAAGAGGAAGAGAGAGAGGGAAGGAAGGACTGAGGATGGAATGATGCACAGCGGGGGGAAATGCTCGTATAGGGAGATAACGAGGGAAAATAATGGAGAGGAAAAAAAGAGAGGGAGTAAATAGTTATAAAGGGGACGGAATGAAGGAAAGGAAGGGGGAATATAGAAAAAGAAATAATGGAGGAGAAAAGGGAGAGGAGGGAAGCTAAGGAAGATGAAAAGGAGAAAGGCTACAGAAAAAGAGAGAAAAAGATGGAAATGGAAAAGAGGCTCAAAAGAGAGATTAAATAGGTTAGAGAAGAAGAGAGAGAAAAGGATATAGAAGAAAGGAGGAAAGAGGGCTAAGAAAAAAGGGAAACAGTACTAAAAAAGAAGGGAAGAAAGGGGAACCTTGGGAACGACACGTGAGTAGTATTGATATAGCTGCCTTAGGCTGTACTCTCCTTATTGTGGTTGCAGGGGTCGATTCATAGCTTCTGTGTGTGTGTGTGAAACGTTCCAATAGATTTTTTGATACGTAAGTAAAGTCTATATGTACACACACACACACAATGCATTATTCTTTATATTTTTTTTACAGATTTTATTATGCCATATGCCTTCTTTATGATTTATTATGCATTTTTTTTATTCCTTATACAGCTTTCATTATTCCTCCTGCCTTCTTTACTATTCCTTTTCCATTCTTTAATATTCCCATGTTCGTCCTTTATTATTCCTTATGTGATCTTTATTATTAATTTCTCATCTATTGTTTTCTGTGCAATTATCACTAATTACTTCTTTCACTAGCTTTGTTTAGTCTTGATTCTGTTTCAATTATAAAAACTTGTTTCTACTTAATTAGGAACCCTAAGTGGGTCGCCACCTAGGAAACCTAACTTGGCCACCTCCATACGTACCTCAGTTGGGTCCCTCCATACGAGCGAAGTAGTGATGGTTTTCAGCAATAATCTGCGTTTACAAATGTTGCTATGCCGTTGCAAATGTTGTTGTGCCGTTTACAAATAGTGAGTCTTCATTGATAAATGTTGCTATGGGACTTGTAAATGTTTTTTTTTCCTATGCTGTTGTGTGGTTTCTAAATATTTGTGGAGGGAGGGGATTTACAAATGTTAGTGCTTAAGCTTTTCAAACGTTGCGTGATTTACGTAATTTGTTTTCGGAAGTTTTTACGAGTGTTCTTAATGTGATTTAGAAGTTTTAATTGCTTGATTTACAAGTCGTATTACCGAATTTACAAATATTCTCTCGGAAGTTACAAATGTTGTCGAGTGATTTGCAAAAACTGTTCTCTGATTGCACGAAATCGGCCAAAAATCCAACAACCTACTGATTGGCCCGGTTTCCGAAGGCTTATTTACGGGCGTTCAGCGAGGTAAGCTTTGTTTATAAACCAAGTGAACGCTCAGCAATAAGTAACATGCTATATACCACTCATCATAATATCCGAATTCAGTTCAATATATTTTTTTTTTTTTTTTAACACATCGGCCGATTCCCACCAAGGCAGGGTGGCCCGAAAAAGAAAAACTTTCATCATCATTCACTCCATCACTGTCTTGCCAGAAGGGTGCTTTACACTACAGTTATAAAACTGCAACATTAACACCCCTCCTTCAGAGTGCCGGCACTGTACTTCCCATCTCCAGAACTCAAGTCGGCCGTCTCCCACCGAGGCAGGGTGACCCAAAAAGAAAGAAAATCCCCAAAAAGAAAAAACTTTCATCATCATTCAACACTTTCACCACACTCATACATAATCACTGTCTTTGCAGAGGAGCTCAGATACGACAGCTGAGAAAAGTCCTCCCAGCTGTCACTATCTCAGACCCTCCTTTAAAGTGCAGGCATTGTACTTCCCATTTCCAGGACTCAAGTCCAACTAAATCAATTAACTGGTTTCCCTGAATCCTTCACACAATGTTACCCTGCTCACACTCCAACAGATCGTCATGTCCCAAAACCATTCGTCTCCATTCACTCCTATCTAACACGCTCACACATGCTTGCTGGAAGTCCAACCCCCTCGCCCACAAAACCTCCTTTACCCCTTCCCTCCAACCTTTTCTAGGACGACCCCTACTCCGCCTTCCTTCCCTACAGATTTATACGCTCTCCAAGTCATTCTACTTTGATCCATTCTCTCTAAATGACCAAACCACCTCAACAACCCTCTTCAGCCCTCTGACAAATACTTTTAGTAATTCCACACCTTCTCCTAATTTCCACATTCCGAATTTTCTGCATAATATTTACACCACACATTGCCCTTAGACAGGACATCTCCACTGCCTCCAGCCTCCTCCTCGCTGCAGCATTTGCAACCCATGCTTCACACCCATATAAGAGTGTTGGTACCACTATACTTTCGTACATTCCCTTCTTTGCCTCCATGGATAACGTTTTTGTCTCCACAGATACCTCAATGCACCACTCACCTTTTTCCTTCATCAATTCTATGGTTAACCTCATCCTTCATAAACCCATCCGCTGACACATCAACTCCCAAATATCTGAAAACATTTACTTCTTCCATAATCCCTCTCTCCAATGTGATATCCAATTTTTCTTTATTTAAATCGTTTGATACCCTCATCACCTTACTCTTATCTATGTTCACTTTTAACTTTCTACCTTTACACACTCTCCCAAACTCGTCCACTAACCTTTGCAACTTTTCTTTAGAATCTCCCATAAGCACAGTATCATCAGCAAAAAGTAACTGTGTCAACTCCCATTTGCATTTAATTCCCCATAATTTAATCCCACCCCTCTCCCCAACACCCTAGCATTTACTTCTTTTACAACTCCATCTATAAATATATTAAACAACCATGGTGACATTACACAACCCTGTCTAAGACCTACTTTTACCGGGAAGTAATCTCCTCTCTCCTACACACCCTAACCTGAGCCTCACTATCCTCATAAAAACACTTTACAGCCTTCAGTAACTTACTACCTATTCCATACACTTGCAACATTTGCCACATTGCTCCCCTATCCACTCTATCATATGCCTTTTCTAAATCCATAAATGCAATAAAAACTTCTACCTTTATCTAAATACTGTTCACATATATGCTTCACTGTAAACACTTGATCTACACATCCCCTACCCACTCTAAAGCCTCCTTGCTCATCTGCAATCCTACTCTCTGTCTTACCTCTAATTCTTTCAATAATAACCCTGCCATACACTTTACCTGGTATACTCAGTAAACTTATTCCCCTATAATTTTTACACTCTCTTTATCCCCTTCCCTTTATATAAAGGAACTATACATGCTCGCTGCCAATCCCTAGGTACCTTCCTCTCTTTCATACATTTATTAAACAAAAATACCAACCACTCCAGCACTATATCCCCCTGCTTTTAACATTTCTGTCATGATTCCGTCAATTCCAGCTGCTTTACCCCTTTCATTCTACGTAATGCCTCACGCACCTCCCCCACACTCACATCCTGCTCTTCTTCACTCCTAAACGATGCTGTACCTCCCTGGCCAGTACATGAAATTATCGCCTCCTCTTTTCATCGACATTTAAAAGTTCCTCAAAATATTCCCGCCATCTACCCAATACCTCCAGCTCCCCATCTACTAACTCCCCTACTCTGTTTTTAACTGACAAATCCATTCGTTCCCTAGGCTTTCTTACCTTGTTTATCTCACTCCAAAAATTTTCTTGTTTTCAGCAAAATTTCTTGACAGAGCCTCTCCGTTCTTTCATCCGCTCTTCTTTTGCACTCTCTCACCACTCTCTTCACCTTTTTTACTCTCCATATACTCTGCTCTTCTACTAACACTTCTGTTTTGTAAAAACCTCTCATAAGCTACCTTTTTCTCTTTTATCACAACCTTTACTTCTTCATTCCACCACTCACTCCTCTTTCCTCCTGCACCCACCCTCCTATAACCACAAACTTCTGCCCCACATTCTAATACTGCATTTTTAAAACTATCCCAACTCTCTTCAACCCCCACTACTCCTACTTGCACTAGCCCACCTTTCTGCCAATAGTTGCTTATATCTCACCCTAACTTCCTCCTCCCTTAGTTTATACACTTTTACCTCTCTTACTTGCTGTTGCCATTTTCTTTTGTCCCATCTACCTTTTACTCTAACTGTAGCTACAACCAAATAATGATCTGATATATCCGTTGCCCCTCTATAAACATGTACATCCTGAAGCCTACTCATCAACCTTTATCCACCAATACATAATCCAACAAACTACTTTCCTTACGTGCTATATCATACCTTGTATATTTATTTATCCTCTTTTCATAAAATATGTATTACTTATTACCAAACCTCTTTCTACACATAGCTCAATTAATGGCTCCCATTTACATTTACCCTGGCACCCCAAATTTACCTACTACTCCATCCACAACATTTTTACCCACTTTAGCATTAAGATCCCCAACTACAATTACTCTCTCACTTGGTTCAAAACTCCCACACACTCACTCAACATTTCCCAAAATCTCTCTCTCTCCTCTACACTTCTCTCTTCTCCAGGTGCATAAACACTTACTATAACCCACTTTTCACATCCAACCTTTATTTTACTCCACATAATCCTTGAATTTATACATTTATATTCCTTCTTTACCTGCCATAACTGATTATTCAACATTATTGCCACTTCTTCTTTAGCTCTAACTCTATTTGAAACCCTGATCTAATCCCATTTATTTCTCCCCACTGAAACTCTCCTACCCCTTCAGCTTTGTCTCACTTAAAGCCAGGACATCCAGCTTCTTTTCATTCATAACATCTACAATTATCTCTTTCTTATCATTCGCACAACATCCACGCACATTCAAACATCCCACTTTGACGATTTTCTTCTTCTTTTAGTAAGCTATACAGGAAAAGGGGTTACTAGCCCATTGTTCCTGGCATTTTAGTTGACTTTTACAACACGCATGGCTTACGGAGGAAAGATTCTTATTCCACTTCCCCATGGATATGAAAGGGAAAAGCAATAAGAACAAGAACTATTAAGATAAAATCAAAGAAAACTCAGATGAGTGTGTATACAATAAACGTGTACATGTTTGCGTAGTGTGACCTAAGTGTAAGTAGAAGTAGCAAGACGTACCTGAAATCTTGCATGTTTATGAGACATAAAAAGACACCAGCAATCCTACCATCATGTAAAACAGTTTCAGGTTTCTGTTTCACAGTCACCTGGCAGGATGGTAGTACCTCCCTGAGTGGTTGCTGTCTACCAACCTACTACCTAAATATATATATATATATATATATATATATATATATATATATATATATATATACATATATATATATATATATATATATATATATATATATATATATATATATATATATATATATATATATTTAAAGTCATCACGATTGCAATTTGCTAATGGAAAACAATCTTGGTGACAATAATGTTGCGATTCTCTTTAAATTCCCATCGTTGGCTCCAGCACGGAGATGGTTTTTAAGTAAGCAGTCGTGGTTTTTAATCTGAATCGCGGAGTGGTGTTATTCACGCAGTGTGGAGCATTAACGTTATTAATGTCGATAATATGCATTAAAGAAGAGGAGAAAGAAGAAGAGGAGGAGTACTGAGGAGCAGAATGAGGATGATAATGATAATAAATATAATTATAATTATCATAATAATAATAATAATAATAATAACAGTAAATGAATAATTGATTTTTAAAGGATTAAGACAGAGGAAAGGTAAAGAAGAACTCCAGAAGAATACAGAGGCTACGAACCACAGACCCAGGAGTAAGCAGCACACCAAGCATATCACCGGAGGACGCACCTCCGCCGAATAACCGGAGGCTGCTCCCTCAGGTTTGACAAACGAACGAACAGCAACAAAAGATGAATCTTAGAATAGTACTTTGAGATCCTGTTTAAAGGGTATTGTACACACACACACACACACACACACACACACACACACACACACACAACACACACACACACACACACACACACACACACACACACACACAGTCGCCCTCTCATTGCCAGGACAAACACACACTCGAAGCATTTTTCCTTTCTGCGTGAGGCTTCTCATTTGGTCCTTCCCTCCTGCTGACGCCGCCTTCGTAACACTGTTAAGAAAAAGAAGAGGAGGAGGAGGAGGACGGAGAGGAAGAGAAACAGGAGGAGGAGGAAGCCGAGGAGGACGATAAGAGGAGGAGGAGGAGGAGAAGTAGAAAGGCGCTCTGGGAGTATCAGCCAACACCTTGGTAAAAGGTAAGGGAGGGAGATGGGAGGTAAGAGGGTTAGGGGGGGATAGGGGAGGAGAGAGAAAGAGAGGGGAGGAGAGAGAGAGAGAGAGAGAGAGAGAGAGAGAGAGAGAGAGAGAGAGAGAGAGAGAGAGAGAGAGAAACAGAGACAGAAAAGTAATAGAAAGGAAAAAGAGATATCTACGTATCGAGAGTGATATCGGGATAAACACTAAGCGAGAGATATTGTGTTTATGTTATCCTGTGCGTCCAAGGCTATATTTTCTTTCAATATCTTTCTTACACCTTTCAGTGCTGGAGGTCACCTTCACCTCGTGGTGGTGGGAAGAGGTTCTTGGATTATGCGTGGGTGACTACTGCCACCTAAGCACTGGTCGAGGTCCCCATTCTCTTTGGTTTAAACGAGAAGACGGTCTCTGACACACGTCCAGTGGAGTGTTGAATTCATATGACCTGCTCAGCAAATGACAGAATTTTTCATCCAAAAGAAGAGGTCAAAGGGAGACAAATAAATTTATACGTGCCCGGAAGGAATATCGATGACGTACGAGGAGAGGGGTAGCAACTATGATGCCAATATTTAATAAAACGGCGAAAGGGAATATGAGATATTGTATTAAAGACATGTAAAATATAGAAACAAGTTGTAGAAGGAACGTTTTACTCTACGTAGAACTTGATCAAGTCAGTTACTTGATAAAGCTGTATACAGAGCCAAACGATGTTCCAGTTAATGCTGGCTTTGCATATTGTCTTTATTCAAGGAGACACTAAGAAAGCTGTGAATTTGTGGAACAGTTAAACGTGTAAGGTGAGATTTACAAGAAAGACAAATGGTATCCAAATATTTGTTGATTATCCACAACAACACTGAATTGCCCACAGCAACGCAGCATTCATCCAGAAATGAAAGACCGTAGCTTACAATTTTTATTAAGAATTACAATGAAGCAACAGAGGTTACCCAAGAAAGAGAAGTGTGGGTGGATTCTAGATACCTAGATTGTCTGAAGGCCTTTGATACGGTGCAACATACAAGGCTATTTAGCAAACTAGTAAACTAAGTCCATAGTAACAGAAAGGTATTTTCATTGATGTGGACAGACTTACACAAGACTGTTACCGTTAGGGATAAAGTATATGGATGGAAGATTGTCACTGGAGTCCCACCAGGATCACTACAGAGCCCTCTGCTGTTCCTGTTATATATTTGACAACTTGAGTAAGTCCTTATATATATCGCTGTTTGTACATGATGCCCTAATAATGAGGCGACTACCAGCGGAAGAGTACAAATGCAGACTGTAGGAAGATCCGGGAAGACTTGATGGTCGGTCAAATAAATAGTCACTTCGGCCTAAGAGATAGGAAGTAATGTGTAACGAAAACACACTCCTTTCGTGGATTCGAAAGTTTATTCTACGAAATATCACTCCAGTTCATCGTCAATTAGGAGAGACCAATACACACACACACACACACACACACACACACACACACACACACACACACACACACACACACACAAAGAACCCTAAAGACATTTCCAGGTATTTGCTGTGTTTTCTACCCCCTTGGGCTTTCCTGTGAGCATAAGGCTTTTCTATGCCGCATTGCTCGAGCTTGAGGTAAGACAAGACCTGCCTGAGACTCCCCCACCAGCGTCTACACAGAAGATTTTTATATTGTGAGTTAAAGAAGACGTGGCTTCAATATTGTGAGTGTTCTTGCCGTTATTTCGCCAGTTATCCTCTGTTAGTGTAGCTGTTATCTTCTGTTATTGTATCTGTTATTATATGTTGCTGCACCTGTTATAATGTACCTGTGTGTTTCTGTTATTAATACATGTTTTTGTCTCTTATTGCACCTGTTGTTTGCTGTTGTTGTATCTGTTATCTGTCATTTTTTGTCATGTCACCTCTTGTCTTCTGTTATTGCACCTGTTACCATCTGTTATTGCTCTTACCTTCTTTTATGTTACCAAGAATTTAATTACCATTTATTGTTGATGTCTGTGACTTTAATGTTATGTTATATATTAATACTACATTAATTTAAAATTTCTTCAAAATATTAATACCAACAACAACAGCAATAACAACAACAATAGTAATAGTGGTAGTAAACATAATAATAATAATAAAATAATAATAATAATAATAATAATAATAATAATAATAATAATAATAATAATAATAATTATAATAATAATAATAATAATAATAATAATAATAATAATTATTATTATTATTAATAGTAGTAGTACGAGTGGTAACAGTAGTATTAGTAGTAGTGGTAATTGTAGTATTAGTAGTAGTAATAGAAGTACTTGTAGTAGTACTATTATTAATAATAGTAGTAGGAGTATTTACTATATTTATCATTGTTTAGAAAATTTTACTAGCGTAAATAATAGTATAAATACATAAACATTTCTTTTAACATTTTCAATGTGTTGTATAACATTATTTTCTATGGAGGTTATCGCTGCGGTCAGCGAGGTCATGTTTCACACAAATGCATATGTTATGAACATGTTTTATACATGTTTAATCATGTTTTATACATGTTTTGTGCACGTCATGCTCATTTTATATGTTTTGTATATGCTATGTGCATTTATTTTTTTAATTTTTATACGTGTGGCTTGAGGAAGGATGGAGGGATGGGGATAAGAAAGAGAAAGAGGGGAGATGGGAAGAGGAATTTGGAAAGGAAAAGATTGGAGGAAGGAGGAGGAGAAGAACTCACGGCTCATGGTGACAGAAATGCGATAACAGGACAAGCTGTCCAGACCATGCGGAAATGGTTGAGTCATTATTGTGGTGGTGGTGGTGATGGTGGTGTTGGTGTTGGTGGTGGTGGTGATGGTGGTGGTGGTGGTGGTGATGGTGGTGTTGGTGTTGGTGTTGGTGGTGGTGGTAGTGGTGTTGGTGGTGGTGATGGTGGTGGTGATGGTGGTGGTGGTGGTGTTGATGGTGGTGATGATGGTGGTGGTAGTGATGATGGTGGTGTCGGTGGTGGTGGTGATGATGGTGGTGGTGTTGTTGGTGATGGTGATGGTGGTCATGATGGTGATGATAGTGGTGGTGTTGGTGTTGGTGGTGGTGGTGTTGTTGGTGGTGGTGATGGTGGTGGTGGCGATGATGGTGGTGGTGATGGTGGTGGTGGTGATGGTGGTGGTGTTGTTGGTGATGGTGATGGTGGTCGTGATGGTGATGATAGTGGTGGTGTTGGTGATGGTGGTGGGGGTGTTGGGGTCGTTTTGGTTCCCCACGTCCTTTACATTTCACCCCCTCCTCACACACTCATCTCACCCCTTCTTCCAACACACCTCCTTCACGCACTCTCCCTCTCTTCCTGTCACCCCTCCCTCACACACCCTACCTTGAGCTGAAGCAAAGGTAGTGCTCCCTTTCCTTTAGTGGACAAATTGGTTAGGAGTTGGATGTTGGGGTTGTGAAGGAAGCGGTGAGGGGAAACGAGAGGGAGAGGGGTGAGGGATAACATGAAGGTGTTGAGGATTAACGTGAAGGAGAGACATGAATAAATTGAAGGAATTCATGTGTATTTTCCCTCTTGATTGTGGTTGAGGGTGTGGTGGTAGACGTAATTGTGGTGGAGGGTGTGGTGGTAAATGTAATTGTCGTGGAGGGAGGGTGTGATGGTAGATGTAATTGTGGTGGAGGGTGTGGTGGTAGGAGTAATTGTGGTGGTGTGCGATGGTAGATGTATTTGTGGTGGAGGGTGTGGTGGTAGAAGTAATTATGGTGTAGGAAGTGGTGGTAGGAGTAATTGTGGTATAGCTATTAAATGAGCTGGGGAGGACGGGTGTGTGTGTGGTAGTGCTGGTGATGGCACATCTGATGGTGAAAATATAATTCAGGTAATATTTTTAGTACTTACGAAATTATTGTGTGGTTCTGGCAAGCACTGAGAGCCTCGGCCTGGACAATACAGCTCACTTAGCACTCTATTATGGGGCATTCATTCTGCATCCGACTCACGCCATGTAAAACTACCAGACTGGAAGCCATCTCAGCCAGCTGGAAGCTGGTGTTGCAAAGTGAGGATGGGTTGCTTAAGGCACTCTTGGGTATCGCTGAAAATAGGTTAGACAAATATGTAAACGATAGCAGTAGGATTTGAGAAGGACCAGCTAAGTATGGGCCAATAGGCTTACTGTAGTGTTCCTCTGTTTTATGTTATAATTGCTGACTTGTTAGAGGAATACTCCAGACAATCGGATCATCTGGAGCCTCCAGTTGGTATGCGTCGTACTGTGGGTCCGCTTCTCTCTATGAGTGGAGAGAAATGCTATATATTAGCAACGGAATGGTAAATGTAACAAATACTGCGTAATCCAGTACTTTATTGACAACGTTTCGCCCATACAGTGGGCTTTAGAAAGTCACACACAGATCTGTGTAGTATCGAAAGCCGTATCTGACCAAAAATTGTTATATAGTCGCATCAGGAGAAAAACAACAGTCAAGACCAAGTGATCAGGCTGAGGAATTGTTCTTGAAATCTGTACATAACTGTATAAAGTGTGTATATATATATGGGGAAATAAGTATAAATATTAAGTTGAATTACGTATATTTTGTTTCCTTGTCCTCATTGAGCCGTAACTGCGCCCATATAGTTTAGAGCATTACCTGGTAATAAATGCCTTGTGAAAGTACTTAGGTTCATGGTAGTCGTGATTGTGGTAGTCGCCAGGGAGGTGATGAATAATGAGGATTTTGCCAGTTGTTATAATGGGGATAATGGATATGAGGTCGCTGTGATGGTGGTAGTGATGGTAGTAGTGGTGGTGGTAGTGATGGTGGTAGTGATGGTAGTAGTAGTGGTGGTAGTGATGGTGGTAGTGATGGTGGTAGTGATGGTGGTGGTGGTAGTGGTGGTGGTAGTGGTGGTGTTGAAGAAGGAGGCAGCAGCAGTGGTAATTGGTAAGGGTAATGGAGCAGATCTAACGTACAGGAGGAAGCAGCTGGAGATTTAATGAGACAGAAGATCTAAACTACCTTATTCCAGCTGACTACGTGATTGGTAGAATAGTGACTGGAAACCCTAAATTAGTTGTTTCAGAAAGACACACTGCCCTCTTACAAAGAACAAGAGGTGCAAGCAACAGTACCGTCAACTGTGCTGCTGTAATATGCAACCCCACTTTCCATCCAAACGAAATTAGGATGATGAATCCTCGTTGGAATGATTGACGAAAGCTTTATTGCCCCGCTGAAGTCTCCCAGCTCAGGTTGATGGATTTCAGCACCTTGTATGAGCTCCAGTCTTGTGTTATGTAATACGACAGGAAAACAGATTTTCCCACTATTCTATAGGGGAAAACATAAGTTTCCCCATATAGAATAGTGGGACTGATGTTACCAAGATTAGCCCAAGAAAATAACCTCAACTGTGCAGTATATATATATATATATATATATATATATATATATATATATATATATATATATATATATATATATATATATATATATATATATATATATATATGTATATATATATATATATATATATATATATATATATATATATATATATATATATATATAACAAACCCACTGTGAAAAAAATAGCGAAATTCCAAGCGCTTTCGTGACTTCTCACATTATCAAGGAACTATAAAAATAAAGGTTAACAGGAAGGCATATAAGGACGAGACTACGCCTTGCTGCCACTCCCCAACAACACCTGACAGCGAGGTGTAGTCTCGTTCTCATATGCCTTCCTGTTAACCTTTTATTTTGATAGACACAGTCAACCAAACAACCAACGCAGGACCAGAATCTTCACGCAGACGGAAGCAAAGGAGCAGGAAAAAGCGTCAGATATAAGTATGAGGAAAGGCAGGCGGGACGCTGCAATCACCTCTCCTCCATCGTTCGTGCACCGCGAATCCGCCTTCCCTCGTCTCCGAGAATGACTACGACATTATATACACAAACGTCTTGCTCCAACCGCCCTGGCTGAAAATGAACAGAGATGTGATGAGTGAGATTATATTTGCTGCTGCTGAGAGAGGGAGAGAGAGAGAGAGAGAGAGAAAATGTTGTGGTCTACATGGGTACGAAGGGAACAGTTCGCCGTATAGTTTACAAGTGGGTTAGGTGAAGTAAGCACTACTCCAGTGTATATGTTGAGACTATATCTTCATCCTGCAGCCACTGGGAGGAAGAAAGGTTGACACGCCATCATCAACCACTCAAAATGTGTATATAAATTTGATCAGGATAAGTGGACACTAATACGCAATTTTCCCTAATTTCTTTGCTAACATCTTTTTCATATATTACTTTTTTTCTAATTCATATAATTAATTTAGCAGGTGTTACTTTCAGTCTCTCTAATTGGCCTTATTTTATATTTTCTTTAAAATTTACAAAGAGTGAAAAGAAGACTAAATGTTCGGAAGTTTTTGTCTGGTATTGGATTGATCGTCAGTGAGGGCCAGAGGCTCTTTTTCTTGAAGCTTTCACATCGTAAGAATATTTCTGTTGGAACATTTCGTGCAAATACGTGAGAGCAACCTGCAAATGAGTTGCTCTTATCTGTGCAGATAGAATCTGGAGCAGTAAGAGGAACAGTCGCTTATTGTTCCTGGCAGATAACCTCTATAGAATCCCAAATGTGTTTTCCGTCTCATGATCCTCTCTCTCTCTCTCTCTCTCTCTCTCTCTCTCTCCTCTCTCTCTCTCTCTCTCTCTCTCTCTCTCTCTCTCTCTCTCTCTCTCTCTCTCTCTCAGTAACCTACCTCCTGTTATCATCAGTAAATTATACAATGGCCGATAGGACGCCTTGCAAGAGCATCGATTTGTTTTGCTTCCAAAGCGGTGAATGGTGAGTATTTCAGAACCAAGTAGCTAAGGAGAGGAGATGATGGGGAAATAGGATGGTAGTCAGCTAACCAAGTATCCAAAATGAGAATAGGCTACGTGAAGGAGGGAATAGAAGGATGGAGGGAGAGTGAAAGAGATAAAAAGAGGAAGATATAGACAGATTGGGATACAGTATATATATATATATATATATATATATATATATATATATATATATATATATATATATATATATATATATATATATATATATATATATATATTATAGGAGAGAGAGAGAGAGAGAGAGAGAGAGAGAGAGAGAGAGAGAGATTGAATGAATGAATGAATGAAAATGGTATCGGAAGGAAAAGGGAGAAAGGTAGAACCAGAGAGAAAGAGAGGGGAGGGAGGCAGAGAAAGAGATCACAATAGAGAAGGAAGCGAATGGACAAAAAAAATGAGCCCTATCTCCTAAAAAAAAAAAGAAGTTACAATCACATCTTCCACAAAAGAATTAAAAAGCGAGTGTTATGCTTTAATCCTCTTAAAGGGGATCGAGAAGCAGGCAAGCACCGTATGATCCTCTCTCAGTAGCCTCGTCAACCATTGTTATAATAGCGTAATCCTTTTAAGAGTAGTATTGAGTAATTCTGACGATGCAATTTCTTCTTAAATCTCCTTATTTACCATTCAGTTCTGATTAATTTTTAAAACATAAATTTTGTGTACCTCTTACTAAAGATTTTTTTTTCATCTGGGATTTTTAATTAGCGGTTTTGTGTGTAATTTATCCACGGGCTGATAATTAAGTCGGGTTAATTTTGATAAATGTTTTCCATCGTATTTGTGAGAAATTGTGGAAATTATTATTTCTCTGTATCATGTATCATGAGAAATATTAATGTATTGATGACTTTATCAAAGATTTTTATCTTTCTGTTCGTCTGCTGGCATGAATAGTATGTACACATGTATATACTGTATGTAATTACGTTTGTATATACGCATGCATGTATGTATTTATGTTTGTATATATGCATGCATGTATGTATGAATGTACGGATGTATGGATGAATGTACGTATCTATACCTGAATGTATGTTTGTACATATCTACACATACAAGCATATATGTATTTGCATACGTATGTATACGTAGGTTTATCTGTCTGTGTCTGTATCTGTCTGTCTGTGTACATATCTCTGTGTCTGTTAGCATCTACTTGAAAGATAAACTGCCACTCAAATAAACAATATCTCTAACACACAAAACACCAACACTCCCACAGCATACACACACACAAACACACACACACACACACACACACACACACACACACACACACACACGATCCATACATAGCTTTAAGGAGAGGTATGGTAAAGCTCATGGAGCGGGTAGGGTGACCGAGTAGCGGCCAGTGAAGAGGCGGGGCCAGAAGCTATGACTCGACCCCTGCAACCACAACTAGGTGAGTACACACGCACGCACACACACGATCTCATTCGTACACAAAATACAAATCCCACAATATTCCTCACATGCAAAATAACAAGCACACAGTATTACACACAAAACACAAACCCACAATCTCTCCACGGGCAAAACATAAACCCACAAATCACAATAAGCCCACGCTTAGGAGAAGAAACTCATGACGACGTTTCGCCCCCTCCCGTTTCGGACAATATTACGACTCTTTATTCTTGACAAAACCGCGTCAGATCCCCCCACACACAAATCACCAATTTCAACACACGCAAAACACAAACCCACAATATCTCCCCCTCCCCCACAATAAAAAATTCTCAGCAATAGCGGCCTTATGGACGCCTGTTAGTCTTTGCCTATGAAGCAAAACGAAGAAATACGTAACATATAAAAGCCGTCAGGAATTTTTACGGTCTTTCGAAAATGCAAAATTCTTGAAAAATCATGCACGTAGCTCGAGGCGGTGGGGGGAAGGGGGTTCGGAAAGGGGAAGGGAAAGAGGGAGGGGAAGGGAGAGAAGGAAAGGGGAGGATGAGAAGGAGTAAGGGCCATTGAAGCCTTTTTTTTTACCCTTCAGGGCAGGTGCAAGACGTAGCTTGAAAGGAGAGAAAGGACAGTGTGAAGAAAGAAAGAGAGAATAAATAGTGAATGAAGTGGAGGAAGGAAGATGAGTGGGACGAAAAGAAGAAATAAAGGAGCACTAATAAAAGTATGAAGTGCTGAAAAATGAAGAGAAGTGTGAGAAAAGGAAAGAGAAGGTATGAAAACTAGGAGAAAAGGAATGGAGGAAGAACACTAAGAAGAAGAGGAAATTCAGAATGAAATGATAAATAACGAGGGACGAGAATTTAAAAAAGAAACAAATAAGAAACAAATGTATGAAATCTTTCAGAACTCCGTCAACAAGACGCATCACTAAAACAACAAAAGAAAATAAAAGATAAAAGAAAATAAACATAACCATAACTCAGTCTTTTTCAATCGACAAAAAAAATGATAATCTTTCATAAACATAAAATAAGCCAAAATTCAATGATCTTTCAGTAAAATATAGTCTAACACAATGCAAATTAGACAAAATTTTCTGCAATATATATATATATATATATATATATATATAGGGAGGTACAACCTCTTGAAGTGGACTGGGGACCCTCAAACTCATTTTATTATTAGACAACACTTCTCAAATCTCCGTCAAAACCTTTTCGAAAAACTGTCGGAATCTATCAAACCCTCTTCAGAAATCGATCAAAACCAGTCTAATCTCCCTTTGATATAAACTAAAAAAAAACAGCAGTGACGAAAAAGCCTAACTTAGTAGCCTTGATTGTGTCATCCAGCCCCACCAACGGTGCCCCACCCGCCCCACTTCAATCCCACACCCGAACCCACCCCCACAACACATACCCCCACCCAACCCACAGCGCCAACTCCCAACCCACCCCTCCCACACCTCCAACCCCACTGGCAAAAACAAATTAGTTAATCACGGGGTAACTAAAATTTCCATGCGTGTAATTTTGGGATGATACCATGATGGTGTTTTTCCCCAGGTCTGCGCTGGCTAGCCAATATTCCCTCCTCCTGTGCTAGAGCCCAGGTGCTAGAGTGTCAGTTATGAGTGCCAGGTTTCAGAGGGAAGTTTGAGTGGGAGGTATGAGTACCAGGTTTTAGTGGGAAGTATATAAGTGGCTGGTATTAGAGGGAAGTTTTAGTGGGAGGTATGAGTGGCAGGTATTAGTGACAGATTATAGTGGGAAGTATGAGTGGCAGGTATTAGAGAGAGGATTTCGTGAGAGGTATGAGCGACAGGCTATAGTGAGAAGCATGAGTGGCAGGTATTAGTGACAGAGGGAGGTTTTAGTCAGAGAAATTAATGGTAGATATCAGAGGGAAGTTTTAGTAGGAGGTATAAGTGGCAGGTATTAGAAAATGTATTAGAAGGAGTCGTCATCAGAAATTATTAGCGGTATTAATTAGAGGTAATACTAGAGTGTGTATTCATGGGCAATAAGAGTGGAGTTTTTTGAGAAATTGCTGGGAAATATAAGCGTGAGTAAGAGGTATTAATGGGTGGTATTTCTGGAAGTATGAGTGTGGGGTATTAGTTGGAGGTTTTTCAGGGAAATTACTGTTTAGTGTTAGAGTGGGAGGTGTCAGTGGAAGGTATACAGCTGAAGTATTAGTGAGAGGTATTAGTGGAAGGCATTAGTATGTATCAATGGGATATGTTAATGGGAGACATGTGTGTGGAAAGCATGAGGTATTAATTAGAGGTATTAATGAGAGAAATAATACTATGGTGGATGGAATTCTAGATAACTGAAAGGAAATATTGCGGAGGAATATAGAGCTAGGAAATACTTAACTTTCTCATATATACCTGGAGACTATATTACTGCAGGATATATACCTGAAGGAAGTGTACTACTGTAGGATATATACCTTGAAAGAAATATATTAATATACAGAAAAAATGTATATTTAAGGAATATATTATTATTATTATTACTATTATACTAATTATAATAATAAAATGGGGGCCATATATAGTGAAGATATTAATTAGTGTTAATGTTCTTTGGGAAAAATATTACTGAGAATAATGTCTTGTCGTGCGAGAGGAAGCTTTATTGTGCAACAGCAGAGGTAATATTTTCACTGTTGCAACAATATTATATTTCGGTGCATGTGGATACGAGTGCTGGGACTCACCGTGCGAAACGGAACGCTTCACGGTGTAAAAGTTATTCTTTTATTTCTTTTATTTGAGTGATTTGGTGTGAAAGTGTTTGAGGCCCTGTGTGAGAGTGGGTGAGATATTGTGCAATAATCAGGTGATGAATGCCTCATTTCTGTGCAAGAACGAAAAGAAAAGTCTTCGCCAAAATTTGAGGTCAGTGATCCTTCGTCTCCGCCTGTAGAGGGAGCGTCTCTCTCTTTGTCTCTCTCTAATCTACATCTTTCCTTATTTTTTTTCCTTATGGGTATGAGTATGAGGTGGTGGTGATAGTGGTGGCGGTGGTGGTGGAAGCTGGTGCGGAAAGTTCACGTGCGTGCGACGGCAGACATCAAGCTTAGAGTGATTTTATGCAGCACTGGTCGAGTTAATGAGGTTGGCTCCAGCTAATGCAGACCGACGCGGAAGTGTGGAAAAATTATGTGGGATTCGAGATTGAGGAAAGCGATCTGAGCTGTTAGCGTGCGAAAGCCGAGGCCATATTAAGACGCTAGATGAGTAGTTAGGTGCGAGAACGTCATTACTTTCATTATCATTATTATTATTACTACTACTATTATTATTACTATTATCATTATTATTATTATTATTATTATTATTATTATTTTTATTATTATTATTATTATTATTATTATTATTATTATAGTCACGTGAAACGTTAAACCCATAGGTGGGTCACACCTATGGGTTTAGTGCAAGTACTGTTCACTCGCATCAAAACGCCTCCGTTTAAGGAACTCTAGATTATACAGAAATAAAAGTCATTCACTGAATATGAGTCCAGAAAACTACGAAAATCCTCGTGCGAAAATTTCAAGGCTTATGGAAATGGAACGAAGAAGAGAGAATGGAACGAAGAAAATAGAATGGGACGAAGAAGAGATAATGGAACGAAGAAGAGAGAATGGAACGAAGAAGAGAGAATGGAACGAAGAAGAGAGAATGGAACGAAGAAGAGAGAATGGAACGAAGAAGAGAGAATTTAACGAAACAGAATGACTTCGAGAGTATATAAATCTGTAGTGGAGGGAAGGCGGGGTAGGGGTCGGCCTAGAAAAGGTTGGAGGGAGGGGGTAAAAGAAGTTTTGTGTGCGAGGGGCTTGGACTTCCAGCAAGCATGCGTGAGCGTATTTGATAGGAGTGAATGGAGACAAATGGTTTTTAATACTTGACGTGCTGTTGGAGTGTGAGCAAACTAACATTTATGAAGGGATTCAGGGAAACCGGCAGGTCGGACTTGAGTCCTGGAGATGGGAAGTAGTGTCTGCACTCTGAAGGAGGGGTGTTAATGTTGCAGTTTTATGACTATAGTGTAAAGCACCGCTCTGGCAAGACAGTAATGGAGTGAATGATGATGAAAGTTTTTCTTTTTCGGGCCACCCTGCCTTGGTGAGAATCGGCCGATTGTATAATAATATATATATATATATATATATATATATATATATATATATATATATATATATATATATATATATATATATATATATATATATATATAGAAGAATATAGAGTAGAAAGGTGCAGTGCAGAAAGGTGTGGTGAGTAAAAGTTTAGGTGACCACAGTCCTTGTGCAAAAGTGAAGGAGTTTGGTTGGAGAGTTTCTGCGTGAAAAAAAGTTAGTAATATATTAAAGGTGCAGCAGTTGAGGCGTCAATTTAGTGAATTCTCGGTGCGAAAGTAAAGAAGACCAAAAAAAGGAATGAAGAGTGCTAGAGTTGGGTAAATAGATTGCATATTCCTCTTTGATTTTGGTCTAGGGAAGCTTCAGGTTCGAGTGTGGTGGGCTAGTGTGGAGTCCTAGTGTGGTGGGCTAGTGTGGAGTCCTAGTGTGGTGGGCTAGTGTGGTGTGCTAGTGTGGTGGGCTAGTGTGGTGGGCTAGTGTGGTGGGCTAGTGTGGTGGGCCAGCAGCATTTCATGTAGTTTCAGAACCCGGCCTGAGTACTCTTACTCTCTCTTCTCCATTAATGCATTAAGTGTTAATAACGTGGATCCATACATCACACTGTTGAGACGGTGAAGAAAAGACACGAAAAACAAGCTTTTATTCTGACAATGCTTAACTCCGTGTAAAGTATTATTATCAGCTCGATAAAGCTCCACTCAAAGCAAAACATTGTCCCAATAAAAGCTTCTTCTACAACGCCTGTCTTTTGTTAATTGCAGGTTATGACAAGTGAAGAAAATTACTTTGCTAGTATACTCTATTTTATATATAGTCACTCTCTAAATAGTCTACTCGGTTGCTGTATTGAAAGTAGTCCGGACCTCACGAATGGAGAATGTAGATATTAGTTTGCACGAACGGGAAGTATTGGAAGTTGTCCGAGCCTCACGAATGGAGAACATAGATATCAGTTTGCACGAACTGGGTGAGGACCAGTAGGGGGCCAGAATATTTGTACACTGAATATTCGACCGTTCAGTTTCACCACAATATGCAAACGCTTATTCCTGCCATGGGATCAGTCTCACATTGAAAACCAAGTGACTTTGACGTTGCTGTGTCCCTGTGAGTGTTCTGTGTGTGGTTGCCTCTGTGCTCTGTGTTGAAGGCAGTGGCTTTGGTGGTTTGTGAGTAAACCGTCTGTGGTTGGCTTGTGTGTTCTCTGTGTAGGGTGTTTTTTCACCCTATATGTAATCAATTGCATAGATTCCTCCTATCTGTCCTCGTAGTCCTGTCTGTCACTTGTACATCCCGTCACGTGAGCATCCTGTTACGTACACATCCCTTTACGTACACATCCTGTCACCTACACATACCCACGCAACCTGCGAAGCACACTTCCAGTCACGGACACATCCCTTGTCATACAAATCCCATCACGTACAGATCTTGTCACGTTTTGAACCCTGTTACCTACATATCCCGTCACTTTTACTCCCCGTCACCTACACACCCCGTCACCTACACACCCCGTCACCTACACACCCCGTCACCTACACACCTAGTCACCTACACACCCCGTCACCTACACTCCATCACCTACACACCCCGTCACCTACACACCCCGTCACCTACACACCCTCCGTCACCTACACACCCGTCACCTACACACCCGTCACCTACACACCCAGTCACCTACACACCCCGTCACCTACACACCCCGTCACCTACACACCCCGTCACCTACACACCCCGTCACCTACACACCCCGTCACCTACACACCCCGTCACCTACACACCCCGTCACCTACACACCCCGTCACCTACACACCCCGTCACCTATACATTCCCTCTCACCCCTTGTATATATCTCGTCACGAACGCAGCCCTTCATGCAAAATATGTCTATGTATAATTTAATATACATAACTAAATATTTATGAATAATATTATTCCCCTTCCTTTCTTTCCATATATTTCTCTTGATGAATACATGTGCAACACTTGCGTATCTTCCTAAGACACATGTGCAACACTTGCGTATCTTCCTAAGACATATGTGCAACACTTGCGTATTTTCCTAAGACACATGTACAACACTTGCGTATCTTCCTAAGACACATGTGCAACACTTGTTTATCTTCCTAAGACACATGTGCAACACTTGCGTATCTTCCTAAGACACATGTGCAACACTTGCGTATCTTCCTAAGACACATGTGCAACACTTGCGTATCTTCCTAAGACACATGTGCAACACTTGCGTATCTTCCTAAGACACAAGTACAATACTTGCGTATTTTCACCCAAATGTTGTACATGTATCATATTCACCAACTCTTCGGTGTTTTGCATATCGGTAATGCAATCGAACACTTCAGTATGTTGCTTCTAACGTAGTAGTTACTCATTGCATGTTTGGATGACCAACTGAGTACAACTCTGTAGCGTGTTTGCTGGCGATTAGTGGACGAAGGGTCGACTCTTCACTATTCTTTGTGATGAATGGCCCGCGTGAGCTCAGGACTTCACACAATAGTGAACGAGTTATGACATGAAAATATCTGAGCGCTTTCGTGTCTTCATTCACACGTCGTCGGAGGAACCATTCATCTAGAAATTAATTTTTTTTTACTCGAAATGAGGCTTACAGTGGTTACAAAATAAGTGGCATTTGTTACGCTCCGGAAGGCACACGAAAGCGATAAGATATATCAGTTGCGTTATTATTTTTCATCCGTTGTAGTTTTTTATTAGTAATCAAGCTTTTTTTGTTGTGGTATCTATCCCTTTTCTGTGTCCTAAACTCCCAGCAAACAAAAAAAAATATTATTCTCTCCAATTTCCGTCTTTATTATTTTCTCTCATATCCTTCTTTGTTATTTTCTTCGCCTTCTATAAATTACGATGAATCAGTCTTATGATAGTTGTTCCCTAATTATTTCGTCTGTGTTTTATTCTTGTTCGTAGTTTATTCCTGGTTTATTTTTTCAACACGCTTTCTTACTCTGACTTGACGAAGTGCTATGTTTAATCAGTAATGTTGGCGTGTCTGTAATTGCTTGCTTTTCTGTGTCCTGCTGTGTCCTACTGTATCCTGCTGTGTCCTGCTGTATCCTGCTGTGTCCTGCTGTGTCCTGTTGTGTCCTGCTGTGTGATATTTAATGCTGTAACCGCCTCTGTATTTCCTGATAATTCTGACTTACCTTTCCTTTCTTTAATCTTATTCAATGTTCAGGGAATATTTGATTAATTTTTTGTGTATTCGAGGTTGTGGTTGTGAAAGGGAAAGAGAGAGAGAGAGAGAGAGAGAGAGAGAGAGAGAGAGAGAGAGAGAGAGAGAGAGAGAGAGAGAGAGAGAGAGAGAGAGAGAGAGAGAGAGAGAGAGAGAGACAGACAGACAGACAGACAGACAGACAGACAGACAGACAGACAGACAGACAGACAGACAGACATAAACAGAGAGACAGAGACAGACAGAGACAGACAGAGAGACAGACAGCGAGAAAGAGAAAGAGAGAGAGGGAGAGACAGAGAGCATACTTCCCTACTATTTAGGGAAGTATAAATGCAAAGTAGCATATTTCCCCCTTTATCTAAATATATTCACACCCTCTGTACGGATTGGTAGACTAATTCCTCGGAGATTTTCTCAGATTGGAGATTGTGGAGATAGCTTTAATAATTGCAGCTTCCAAATCCCCTCCACCCATCCCCACTCAAATTGATTTGCAAAAGGAGGGTGGAGGGAGGGAGGGAGACTGACGGAGAGAGACGAAAAGAGGGGGAAGAGGGAGAGAAGAATGAATATTGAAAAGGAAGGAGTGAGAGGGCGAGTAGAAATCTCTGTTCATCTATATTTCCATCATGCTAACATCACTCCTCTCCCCGTTTTTTCTCTTTCATTCTTTCATTACTGGAATCGCTTCAATCTCTCTCCTTCTGTTGACTCTTCCCTCCGCTTTTCTAGTTCCTTCCTCTTCTTTAATAGTTCTTTCCTCCTCTCTGTTTCATTTTTTAGAGACAGATATATATATATATATATATATATATATATATATATATATATATATATATATATATATATATATATATATATATCTAGGTTTTTCTTCTTTTCTTAATAGCTCTTGTTCTTTTTATTTACTCTATTGTCCATGGGGAAGTGGAAAAGAATCTTTCCTCCGTAAGCCATGCGTGTCGTATGAGGCGACTAAGATGCCGGGAGCAATGGGCTAGTAACCCCTTCTCCTGTACAAATCTACTAAAAACGAGAAGAAGAAAAACTTTATAAAATTGGGTTGTCTGAATGTGCGTGGATGTAGTGCGGATGATAAGAAAGAGATGATTGCCGATGTTATGAATGAAAAGAAGTTGGATGTCCTGGCCCTAAGCGAAACAAAGCTGAAGGGGGTAGGCGAGTTTCAGTGGGGAGAAATAAATGGGATTAAGTCAGGAGTATCTGAGAGAGTTAGAGCTAAGGAAGGGGTAGCAATAATGTTGAAGGATCAGTTATGGAAGGAAAAGAGGGAATATAAATGTGTAAATTCAAGGATTATGTGGATTAAAATAAGGGTCGGATGCGAAAAGTGGGTCATAATAAGCGTGTATGCACCTGGAGAAGAGAGGAGTGTAGAGGAGAGAGAGAGATTTTGGGAGATGTTAAGCGAATGTATAGGAACTTTTGAACCAAATGAGAGAGTAATTGTGGTAGGGGACCTAAATGCTAAAGTGGGAGAAACATGCAGAGAGGGTGTAGTAGGTAAGTTTGGGGTGCCAAGTGTAAATGATAATGGGAGCCCTTTGATTGAACTTTGTATAGAAAGGGTTTAGTTATAGGTAATACATATTTTAAGAAAAAGAGGATAAATAAGTATACAAGATATGATGTAGGGCGTAATGACAGTAGTTTGTTGGACTATGTATTGGTAGATAAAAGACTGTTGAGTAGACTTCAGGATGTACATGTTTATAGAGGGGCTACAGATATATCAGATCACTTTTTAGTTATAGCTACAGTGGGAGTAAAAGGTAGATGGGATACAAGGAAAATAGAATCAGTAAGTAAAAGAGAGGTGAAGGTTTATAAACTAAAAGAGGAGGCAGTTAGGGTAAGATATAAACAACTATTGGAGGATAGATGGGCTAGTGAGAGTGTAGGCAATGGGGTCGAAAATGTATGGGGTAGATTTAAAAATGTAGTGTTAGAGTGTTCAGCAGAAGTTTGTGGTTACAGGCGAGTGGGTGCGGGAGGAAGAGGAGCGATTGGTGGAATGATGATGTAAAGAGAGTAGTAAGGGAGAAAAAGTTAGCATATGAGAGGTTTTTACAAAGTAGAAGTGATGCAAGGAGGGAAGAGTATATGGAGAGAAAAAGAGAGGTTAAAAGAGTGGTGAAGCAATGTAAAAGAGAGCAGATGAGAGAGTGGGTGAGATGTTATCAGCAAATTTTGTTGAAAATAAGAAAAAGTTTTGGAATGAGATTAATAAGTTGAGGAAGCCTAGAGAACAAATGGATTTGACAGTTAAAAATAGGAGAGGAGAGTTATTAAATGGAGAGTTAGAGGTATCGGGAAGATGGAGAGAATATTTTGAGGATTTGTTAAATGTTGATGAAGACGGGGAAGCTGTGATTTCGTGTGTAGGGCAAGGAGGAATAACATCTTGTAGGAGTGTGGAAGAGCCAGTTGTGGGTGTAGGGAAGTTCGTGAGGCAGTGGGTAGAATGAAAGGGGTAAGGCAGCTGGGATTGATGGGATAAAGATAGAAATGTTAAAAGCAGGTGGGGATATAATTTTGGAGTGGTTGGTGCTATTATTTAATAAATGTATGGAAGAGGGTAAGGTACCTAGGGATTGGCAGAGAGCGTGTATTGTTCCTTTGTATAAAGGCAAAGGGGACAAAAGAGAGTGCAAAAATTATAGGGGAATAAGTCTGTTGAGTGTACCTGGTAAAGTGTATGGTAGAGTTATTATTGAAAGAATTAAGAGTAAAACAGAAAGCAGGATAGCAGATGAACAAGGGGCTTTAGGAAAGGTAGGGGTGTGTAGACCAAGTGTTTACAGTGAAACATATAGGTGAACAGTATTTGGATAAGGGTAAAGATGTTTTTGTGGCATTTATGGATTTGGAAAAGGCGTATGATAGGGTAGATAGGGGGCAATGTGGCAGATGTTGCAGGTGTATGGAATAGGAGGAAGGTTACTGAAAGCAGTGAAGAGTTTTTATGAGGATAGTGAGGCTCAGGTTAGAGTGTGTAGGAGGGAAGGGACTATTTCCCAGTAAAAGTGGGCCTTAGACAAGGATGTGTGATGTCACCGTGGTTGTTCAATATATTTATAGATGGGGTTGTAAGAGAAGTGAATGCGAGGGTCTTGGCAAGAGGTGTTGGGCTAAAAGATAAAGAAGCAAATACAAAGTGGGAGTTGTCACAGTTGCTTTTGCTGATGACACTGTGCTTTTGGGAGATTCTGAAGAGAAGCTGCAGAGGTTGGTGGATGAATTTGGTAGGGTGTGTAAAAGAAGAAAATTGAAAGTGAATATAGGAAAGAGTAAGGTGATGAGGATAACAAAAGAATAGGTGACGAAAGATTGGATATCAGATTGGAGGGAGAGAGTATGGAGGAGGTGAATGTATTCAGATATTTGGGAGTGGACATGTCGGCGGATGGGTCTATGAAGGATGAGGTGAATCATAGAATTGATGAGGGAAAAGGGTGAGTGGAGCACTTCGGAGTCTGTGGAGACAAAGAACCTTGTCCATGGAAGTAAAGAGGGAATGTATGAGAGTATAGTTATACCAACGCTCTTATATGGGTGTGAAGCATGGGTGATGAATGTTGCAACGAGGAGAAGGCTGGAGGCAGTGGAGATGTCATGTCTGAGGTCAATGTGTGGTGTGAATATAATGCAGAGAATTCGGAGTTTGGAAATTAGGAGGAGGTGCGGGATTACCAAAACGATTGTCCAGAGAGCTGAGGAGGGGTTGTTGAGGTGGTTTGGACATGTAGAGAGAATGGAACGAGACAGAGTGACTTCGAGAGTGTATAAATCTGTAGTGGAGGGAAGGCGGGTATGGGTCGGCCTAGGAAAGGTTGGAGGGAGGGGTAAAGGAAGTTTTGTGTGCGAGGGGCTTGGACTTCCAGCAAGCATGTGTGAGCGTATTTGATATGAGTGAATGGAGGCATATGGTTTTAATACTTGACGTGCTGTTGGAGTGTGAGCAAAGTAACATTTATGAAGGGATTCAGGAAACCGGCAGGCCGGACTTGAGTTCTGGAGATGGGAAGTACAGTGCCGGCACTCTAAAGGAGGGGTGTTAATGTTGCAGTTTTATAACTGTAGTGTAAAGCACCCTTCTGGCAAGACAGTGATGGAGTGAATGATGATGAAAGTTTTTCTTTTTCGGGCCACCCTGCCTTGGTGGGAATCGGCCGATGTGTTAATAAAAAAATAAAATATATATATATATCCCAGAAGAAATTAAACCTTTCTTTTTTGGAGCATCATTATGCGCTTTGAAGAAGAAGGATGGGGGAATCAGACCCATTGCTGTTGGTAACACCCTTCGCCGCCTAGTTGCCAAAGCAGCAGTAAGAAACATTCGCCTAGAAGCTGCCAGTTTACTCCAGCCACACCAGCTGGGCTTTGGGGTCTCTCAAGGCAGTGAAGCCGCAGCTCATGCGGCAAGGGCCTACATCAGGGACCTATCAGAAGACAAGGCCGTAGTCAAACTTGACTTTAGAAATGCCTTTAATATGGTGAAGAGAGATGTGGTCTTGCCAGCTGTTCGGGATCGGTTCCCCAGTCTCTTTCCCTTCATTTCAGCTGGCTACAGCAAACCCTCGACTCTTTTGTTTGGGGAACATGAAATTCCCTCATCTGAGGGTGTTCAGCAGGGTGATCCACTCGCTCCACTTCTCTTCTGTTTGGCAGTAAGAGAACTAACTTCCAGCCTATGCAGCGAGCTCAACATCTGGTACCTGGATGATGGCACTCTGGCAGGTACTGGGGAGTCCTTGTTAGAGGACCTACAACGGGTGAAGACACAGGGAGAAGCCTTAGGACTCATCCTTAATCCTTCAAAGTGTGAAATTATCACAACAAATCAGGAAATAATCAATGCGGTGCAAACAATCCTCCCAGAAGTCACTACTACCACTCCATCCAACAGTACCCTCCTGGGAGCACCGCTGGGTCACCACGCCATCGACACTGTCCTCAAGGACAAAGTGAATGACCTGAAAAGAATGGAGGAGAGAATAAGTGATCTTGATGCCCATGATGCCCTGTATCTCCTCACAAGGTGTCTTACTATGCCAAGACTCACTTACTTCTTGAGGTGCGCACCCTCTTTTGAAAACCCAACACTTGACGAGTATGACGCACACCTGAGATTAACCTTCAAGAAGGCACTGAATCTGTCACTAGAGGATCAGCAATGGAAGCAGGCAACCCTCCCAGTGCGACTGGGAGGTATAGGGGTGCGCAAAGCAAGGCAGGTAGCGTTACCTGCATTTCTGTCTTCGTGTTTGGCTTCCAGTGGATTAGTCAAGAGGATTGTCCCTGAACGTTTGAGAGGTGTGGTGGGAGCTCAAGACCCCAAGTTCATTGAAACAGCAGTGCAGTGGGACATCCTGGCAGACTCTTCCAGTAGACCAGCTCCTCCCAAAGAGCACAAACAGTCCCACTGGGACAAACCGATCATGGAAAAAATTTCCAACACAATGCTCACCAACGCTTCAGGAAAGGACAAAGCTCGTCTCCTAGCGGTGAAGGCACCACACTCAGGAGATTTCCTTCTTGCTGTTCCCAATTCCTCTCTGGGGACTCGACTCGACCCACAGGCCATTCGGATTGGTGTTGCTCTTCGCCTAGCCGCCCCCATACTCACCGAACATAGGTGTATTTGCGGCAGGGCGACGGCTGACCAATTCGGACTTCATGGTCTAGTGTGTCACACATCAGAAGGGAAGTATGCTAGACATGAGGAGGTCAATGACATCATAAAGAGAAGCCTCGCCACAGCCCGTTGCTCAGCTCAACGGGAACCCCAAGTGCAGAGGTCTGATGGAAGTCAAAAGCGTCCTGATGGAGCCACCATGCTACCCTGGAAGGATGGTAAGCAGATTGCTTGGGACTACACCTGTGCTGCCACATTGGCAGACACCTACCTGCCACACTCCTTAGCCGAAGGGGTGGAGCTGCCAGCCACAGGGAGACCCAGAAGACCCGCAAATATGAAGACCTTCCCTCTTGCTATAACTTCATCCCAATAGGGTCGGAGACCCATGGAGCATGGGGCAAGTGTGCTCTAAAGTTTCTCAAGGAGCTGGGTGGAAAACTCATCATAAAACCAAGGACCACAGGGCGACCAGTTTCCTCTTTCAGAGACTCAGTGTTGCGATCCAGAGGGAAATGCCTGCAGTATTCTGGGCACGCGGCCCACTGCCGGGGAGTTGGACGAAGTATTTGACATGTAGCTCTGAGTTATCTTTGTTGTTTTACTCCCCATTGTATTTTGTCTATATATATATATATATATATATATATATATATATATATATATATATATATATATATATATATAAAGAGGAAAGAACTAGAAAAGCCGAGGGAAGAGTCAACAGAAGGAGGGAGATAAAAGCGATTCCAGTAATGAAAGAATGAGAGAGAGAAAAACAGAGAGAGGAGGACTGTAGGCATGATGGAAACATAGGAAGGAAATATAGATGGACATTGATTTCTACTCACCCTCTCACTCCTTCCTTCTCAATATTCATTCTTCTCTCTCTCCGAGAGAGATAGAGAGAGAGAGAGAGAGAGAGAGAGAGAGAGAGAGAGAGAGAGAGAGAGAGAGAGAGAGAGAGAGAGAGAGAGAGAGAGAGAGAGAGAGAGAGAGAGAGAGAGAAATATTCAAGCCACGAAACAGGGGCCATAAGTCAAACTTTCCCTGCCGGCCCAAATTCCCCAGGTTAATCAAGAAGGCTCGTCATTTTATAGGCCTTTTTTTTCCTACCATGATCAACTAGGATCATCATATTATAGGCTTATTGTTCATATAGGATCGTCATATATGCCTATTATTTCTAGGGTGACCAACTAGTCTCGTAATATAGGCCTATTATTCCCAAGGTGACCACATAGGTTCGTCATATAGACTTATTATTCCCAGGATAACTATCTAGAATCGTTAACCTTATTACCTCTTCTCATTCTTCTTTATTACGATTTTTTTTCGTATCATCTCTGTGGCTGTGGACATTCCGCAGCTCCATTACCGCGTAGGAATCGCTAACAGCCTCGTTACAATGGCAATAGTTGGCTCGTTAGCGTCACCATGACTACCAGAAGCACATGGTGTATTGCTGCTATTACGACGCCCTTCTCATCTACTCTTTCTGAACACACACACACACACACACACACACACACACACACACACAGCAACAAGGGGACACAGTTGGAAGTTAAATCATAGAGATGTTAGGAAGTATTTCTTCAGAGGCGGGGCCAGGAGCTATGACTCGACCCCTGCAACCACAACTAGGTGAGTACAACTAGGTGAGTACACACACACACACACAAACATACATTCATCAACCAACTAACGGCTGCAGCATATGGGCGCCTGGCAAACCTAAGAATAGTTTGTCGACATGTAAGTAAGGAGTCATTAAAGACACTGTTCTCTGTGTACATCAGGCCCTTATTAGAGTATGCAGCACCAATATGGAACCCACACCTGGTCAAGCACTTCAAGAAATTAGATAAAAATGCAAAGATTTGCAACAAGACTAGTCCCGGAGATAAGGGGTATGTCCTACTAGGAGAGGTTAACGGAAATCAACCTGACGACACTGGAGGACAGGAGAGATACGAGGGGCATGATAACGACATATAAAATACTGAGAGGAATTAACAAGATGGATAGGGACGGAATGTTTGAGAGATGGGACACAGCAACAAGGAGTCACAGTTAGAAGTTGAAAACTCAGATAAGTCACAGAGATGTAAAGAAGTATTTTTTCAGCCACAGAGATGTCAGAAAGTAGAACAATTTGGAAAGTGATGTAGTGAATGCAGGATCCACACACAGCTTTACGAAGAGGTTCGAAAAAGCTGATGGAAAAGAGAGAGAGAGTGGATCTAGTAGCTAAAACACAACCCCTGCAACCACAAATAGGTGAGTACGCCCTCACAAGAGACGAAGTCGGATTTATCCCTGTTGGAACGTGTAAAAGGCAAACTGCAGGACTAGTCAGTCAAATGGCTACTGGAGTTCAACCCCAAGATGGCAGCCACCTGGCTATCTGAATTACAGCATCTCACTACGCTTGAAAATAAAGATTGACTGACTATATATAAAAAAAAACACATGTTAGCCATAAAGTTGTTAATAATATTCAAACTTCAACATTGAATATTTTTATATTGAATATTATAATAAGATACAATATTATTAATCAGTAAATCAATTAGTATTCTTGGATGATCGATGAACATCAAGGCAACATTCTTGGATTTGTCAAATCCCTCAAAGGTGAAAGAGTGGCCCCTCAGGATTGTCATTCCAGAGGGCCCACTCTGAGGTCTCTGGTTTATATTTTTATTCGGTTTCAGAATCAGCTATGAACAACTGTTTTATGTTATATTATACGGTAATTCATGTGTGCAAAAGGACTATTACCTTATTGCGTCGTCAAATAGGGACTCCAGAAACCCTGAGTCTTCTATGTCTTCAGGAGTGAAGAGAGCCAATCACATTAATATTACTAGTTGTTGTTGTTATTATTATTATTATTATTATTATTATTATTATTATTATTATTATTATTATTATAATTATTATTATTGATAGTATTATTATTATCAATATTTTATTATTATTATTATTATTATTATTATTATTATTATTATTAGTATTATTATTATTATCAATATTTTATTATTATTATTATTATTATTATTATTATTATTATTATTATTATTATTATTATTAATATTTTATTATTATTATTATTTTATTATTATTATTATCCATATTTTATTATTATTATTATTATTATTATTATTATTATTATTATTATTATTATTATTATTATTATTTTATTATTATTATTATTATTATTATTATTATTATTATTATTTTATTATTATTATTATTATTATTATTATTATTATTTTATGATTATTATTATTATTATTGTATTATTATTATTATTATCCATATTTTATTATTATTATATTATTATTATTATTATTATTATTATTATTATTATTATTATTATTATTATATATTTTTTTATTATTATTATTATTATTATTATTATTATTAATATTTTATTATTATTATTATTATTATTATTATTATTATTTTATTATTATTATTAATATTTTATTATTATTATACTTATTATTATTATTATTATTATTATATTCATGGGGAAACCTTACAACAGTAGGTTTAATAACTGTTACACAAAGAAGGGTAACACCTGTAAGGTGATTTACGTCCCGTCCCGCCTGAGAATCGAATCCTGTTCCTTTTGATTTAGCCAAACGATCAGCCACTGAGCTACAGGTCATGCACATTGGAGCGAATTCGGTATAAACTTCCTTGTGTGGCACACCCAGAACTGTGGTGCAATTTTTCTACAAGAGACTGTAAAAAGACTCACGTTAATTGTAACATTCTTGATGTATCGTTATTGTAACGATCTTGAACTTACGCTGTTGTGACAGGCTTGAGCTATCGTGATGGTATTGTGTTCTCTGTTGTAGTGGAATCGTCGAAGCGAGTGCAGCGCGGATGGAATTGCTTGGCAATATCGTAAGTGTATATACATTATTTACTAAGTGTGAGCTAAGAAAAGATTCTAATAATCATTCCACCCATTGGAGACGAGCAAACTGAAAATGTATATATAAGAATGAAGGTGAGCGACCCCCCCCCCCCCCCGTAATGTGTATGTGTAAACACTATGGATGGTGGAACGCAGATGCTGTGCTGGGGGAAGAACATGTCTTCAGTTATGTAAAAAAATGATTCGGATGGCAGTTCAATCTGAACTTGGTTACCTCACTGATGAAGACTGTAAACCTGCCATAACACATTGCACGTATTGACTCACATGCAACATTTTGCAATGAAGAACAACAATTATCTTCAAATTAGCAACTCAATTAGGCGTGATTAAATCTTCAGTTTCACGTAAATTTGAAGTCTCTACTAAATGGTCTTGGAACTTTAATGTTTTGGTAGTTCTATGTTTACTCTGCTTTAATATTAATGCTGTCAGGGTAATGTAAGAATTTTAAGATGAAATTTTAAACGAGGGTTCGGTGAGACCATTATCAGAGCTTAGCTGAGTAAGTAATTAGTAAATGATTTATCTACTCATCTCTTATTACCTCACATAACATTACCTTCTCACGTCATATATATATATATATATATATATATATATATATATATATATATATATATATATATATATATATATATATATATAAATATATATATATATATATATATATATATATATTAGTATTTTTCTACTATGTCACTCCACAAAAAAAACAGGGGGCCAATAGCTGGTGTAGAAGCCTTGCCAATAACATGATTTAATAAAAAGAGGAGGACTGTCCCACAGAAGCCACACCTGCCATCGTGTGTGAGAGGCGCTATAGAAGGGGAGCACGGGGGAGAAAAAAAAGAGAGAGAGGGAAAGGAACGTCAAGATTTTCTTTAAAGAAAAAGTCCACATAAAGGCTCATACAGTTCCATAGGCCAATCTTGAAGGCTTTGAAATCAAAGGAAGTAAGTGAATACATAGGAGTCTGTCGGTCGGATTAGTTATAAAAGACAGAACTATTAGGGGGGGAAACAATAATTATAAGAAAGAAAATTGTTTTAATTGAAAAAATATCCATAGAAGACACAGTTTCTATAGGGGATAAAATAATTCATTACAATTAATGGAGAAATGTGTTTAGAAAGGGAAGACGAAAAGGCGAAGGATTGTAGTTTAGAAATCAAAGATTTGTGTCACACTTTGTCATAAGCTAAGAAAATATCCAGAGTAATTAAGAAATGAATCACAGTAATCTCGCACCTATAGAACTGCTGTTACCTGTCCCGTACTGGTAACTAAAGAAAATCAAAGTGTTCAGGCTGTTTCCCAAGAGTATTATTCGGAACCTATTGAAAGACTTTTGAAATATGTGAAATGAGTTCAAGAGGGTGACATGTCGATGGAAAGAGTTCACAGTTCACCTACAATTCGGAGATAATTCTTGATAGTGACTCGTCCTATGCCATCATCAATCGTAAAGTCATGAGAGAGAATATGGCGGAATGTCAACGCAGATACAGAGGTAAGACGATAGTCAAGGAGAGGTAAGAAGACAGCCAGAAGTAGGCAAGAAGAGGTGAGGATACAGCTGAAGACAGGTAAGGAAAACAAGGAGACTGCCAAGGAAGATAAGGAGGGAGGAGAATGCAGCCAAAAGGAGGTAAGGATAGACGAGGATACAGCTAAGCTTAAATCAAGTCACGAGTGTTGCGAAAATTGAATCATTTGACGAAATTCTCGGAAATCAAGTATCAACAGAAACAACACTGGAACTAAGATTACCCCAGTGAAAATTAAAGATAAAAATATAAAAATGATCCGGCCAGCAAACTAAATGTTCCACATGTGACAGAGAGACTTGAGGATCAAAGGAGGAAGATCTATAGAGCGAGATACTGAGCTGAGACTGTGATCACAATATCTTAAAGGTGCAGACACAGAATAATTATCAGGTGAGGGATCAGTGGGAAGGAAAGGTCGAGGGGTTTAGGGAGTACGTATACGAGGAATTGGAACCCGCTTGCGTACACATATAAGTAGCTGAAGGTCAGTAACCTCAGAAAAGTTTAATTTACCACTATTTTTTACACTCGGAGTAACTCGCTAGACCAGTAGAGTCAGCAGGTTTGATTCCATGACTCTCCTACCAGGGCACAGTGACCCAGTGACAACAGTCAATCCTCAACCAGGAGATTCTCGTGTGCTCGTGTTCTGCTTACTTAGGGAGCCACCACCAACTTGTCACATAAATCCACATTTAGGGCGAGGGAGGAAGAGGCAGGGAAGGAGAGATGCAAATTATATTGTGTTTGTGTAATTTGTGTAAGCAGAGGAGAGGGAGGGGGATAATCGCCGGCAGCAAAGTGGTAGAAGAATACACTGGAGGGCATGAATAGGTAGAAATATACATATAGGCTGAAGCGTATATAAGAACATAAGAAAGGAGGAGCACTGCAGTAGGCCTGTTGACCCATACTAGGCAAGTCCTTCACAAATCCAACCTACTAATAGAATAAACCCTTCACAAGCAATAAGCTTTGATAATTCTTATATATATATATATATATATATATATATATATATATATATATATATATATATATATATTCAGAAGTACTTGTGTAGAAAAAAGTTAAGAGTACCAGGTACCATGATGGCATTTTGGTCTACCATGAGGAATCAGAATCTTCTTGTGCATTTTTTGTATTTTGCTCGTCAGAAGAGATATAAAATTGCTGGAGTCGCCCCTGAGCTAGAATGTACAACGTTAGGGGAGGTTAGTATTACGTAGGGCTACGTGTAATATAATTTAATCTGGGCTCCCTTCATGTTATGCAATGCAGAAAATCTTTCATTGTTCTAAAAAAGCAGCTTCATTTTTTTTTATCTCTTGGAGGGGCTCTAGGTGATATGGTAATTAAATAGCATAATGCCGTGACTGGAACAATACATAAATAACCCGCATATAGTTAATGGAGCAAGTCGGACCGAAACGTCGCCATTTGCGTGATTTGTATGGATTGGTTATATGATTGAGCTTTAGACTCAGGAAAGATGCCTTCCTCTGGCTTCCTGGCTCATCCGGTACAAAAATTAAATATTCCATCATTAGAGCTATCTTAGCTGTTGTGAGGGGAGGTGTAAGGGGTCACACTGTGGGTGGGGGAGACAAGGGGAAATTCTCGTGGGATGGGAAAGACCAGGAAATGACATCAAACCCTGATCACTCTTACTCTCTCTCCCTCTCTCTCTCTCTCTCTCCCGTCCTCTCCTCCATTTCCTTAGTCCTCCTTCTCTCCCTCACTCCATCACCTTCCATCCTCACGCCTCCCATCTATCTTCCTCGGTGTTAAGTTCCATCAACTCCCTTTTCACTCCGATGGATAGGGGTCCATCCCCCCTCAATCTCTCTCTCTCTCTCTCTCTCTCTCTCTCTCTCTCTCTCTCTCTCTCTCTCTCTCTCTCTCTCTCTCTCTCTCTCTCTTCACCACCTCTTCCATCGTCCTGTCAACCTCCACTTTACCCTGAGCGATTCAACAGATGACTTTTGACCCTTTCATTCCCCCTTTCATTTCTCCTTTCTCTTATCTTTTCCTCCCTCTCCCCTTTTCTCCTATATTCTCTCCTTCTC
This sequence comes from Cherax destructor, assembly GCA_009830355.1. Classification (NCBI taxonomy): domain Eukaryota; kingdom Metazoa; phylum Arthropoda; class Malacostraca; order Decapoda; family Parastacidae; genus Cherax; species Cherax destructor. The sequence goes on from WNWK01000131.1 coordinate 426,037, forward strand.
CACCTCACCCTTTCATCCCTTCTAATCCACTATTCTCCATTTTTTCCTCCTTTCCTATCCATCTCCCTCTTTCCCATCTCACTTCTAGTTTCCCCTTCAGAAATGGTCACCACTCAGAAGACTGAGTGCTCAGAGACCTGATCGCCGGTTTGTGGACGGAGGATCGAGCCCACACACAAATTTTATAATTGCGTTAAATACGAATTTTCTCCCACCATCTCAGTTCCCCTCATAATTTCCCCCCTCTTCTTCCTGAGAGACTGTCAATCAAAACCCTTACTCCTCTTCTCCCCTCTCCTGTGTCCCCTCACATCAGCACGTCTACTCTTCCTCTCCCTTTCCCCTCCCTCTCTCTCCTCTCTCGTTTCCCATTACATTAGGGATCACCAGCGTCCTGAATGGAGAGACACCGCGTTATTATTAGCAGACGGAGGACCGAGCCTCCAGTACTTCATACTGCAACATTTTCATCTCTTCTATTTCTCACCTTTTTTTTTACCCCCCGACGAAATCTAAATTTTCCATTTTCAGTCGATTTTCTTTCTGAAAAAGAAAGTTGCAACAGGAAAATATAATTTATGTAATGATGGTGGTAATTATTTATAATTACAAGCAGTTATGTCATTGATTAGTTACTTTGAAGAAATTACTATAAAACACGTGATCAGGTCAAGTGTTGACGGGTCAGGTTAGGAAAGGTCATGTGATACCGACCCGAGGCGAGGTCAAGGGGTCAGGTCGTGGGGAAGTAAGGGGGTCAGGTCGTGGTATCTTGCGTTTAGTATCTTGAACCAAGATTAAGTGTGCAGAGACAAAAGTTGCATCACTTTTTGTTGTGGGGTGTTGGTGAGGTGGCAGCCTCAGGACACCTGATAAATGTCCCATTGAGCGAAACGTGCTGTCAATCAAAGGTTTGTTTGCTGATAGTTTATCTCTACCACCATCTGTGGGTCAAATGTATATGATTACTGTTTATGGATGGAATATTCCAATATGGGAATTCTGGAATTTTCTTTAGGAATACTTGGAACTGTTACTGCCAGGTCCTCCACTCAGGTTATGGCAATGGAAGATGTCTTGGAGAAATTGCTCGAATATATGTTAAGATTTGGTAATGAATGTTAATCAAATTTAACACACACACACACACACACACACACACACACACACACACACATAGACACAAGGGGTCACAATTGGAAGTTGAAGACTCAGACGAGTCAAAGGGATGTTAGGAAGTATTTCTTCAGACACAGAGTTGTCAGGAAGTGGAATAGTCTAGCAAGGTGATGTAGTGGAGGCAGGAACCATACATAGCTTTAAGACGAGGTATGATAAAGTTCATGAAGCAGGGAGAGAGAGGACCTAGTAGCGGTCAGTGAAGAGGCGGGGCCAGGAGCTAAGTATCGACCCCTGCAACCACAATTAGGTGAGTACACAACACCACCACCACACTACCACGAGTCACTACTAGCTGCCGCCACTACCACCACCACCCCTCACCATCCACCAACCACAACTCACACCACAATAGACCCATCTCCGGGGTAAGAGAGAACTCCAGCAACTTCGTCACGAGGGCCACTTGCAGACTCTCCTCCTGGACAAAACTTCCTGGAATTGCAAATCTGCCAAAGGTGCAGTTTTTCACCGAGCTGAGTGCAGCATCCAACTACAAGAGGAATGCGAAATATCCAAAGGTGTTTCGAGAGTTTTCTTGTAGTGTTGCGGCCACTCTAGCAAGGTTTGATGCTGAATTTAGTTTTCCTTCTGTGAGTCGCTTGAAGGTAGAGGAATCTTGCTTGTATGCATTCATAGAGTTGTATCTGTAAGGGTCGAGTCTCAGCTCCTGGTCCGGAATCTTAGTATATAATCGCTTGACCAGTCGATCGCGTGTGTGTGTGTGTTTGTGTGTACTCACCTAATTGTGGTTGCAGGGGTCGGGTCACTTCACTGGCAGCTACTCGGTCACTCTTCCAGCTCCATGAGCTTTATCATACCTCTTCATAAAGCTATGTGTGGATCCTGCCTCCACTACATCACTTCCAAGACTATTCCACTTCCTGACAGCTCTGTGACTGAAAAACTACTTCCTAACATCCCTGTGATTCATTTGAGTCTTCAACTTCCAACTGTGTCCCTTTGTTGCTGTGTCTCATGTGTGTGTACTCACCTAGTTGTGGTTGCAGGGATCGATTCATAGCTCCTGTGTGTGTGTGTGTGTGTGTGTGTGTGTGTGTGTGTGTGTGTGTGTGTGCTTGATATTGTCATATCAGCAATACAAAGTTATCTGACATTCAAAAGGGCAAAATCACGGCGCTTTCCTGACACAGTTCCGTTTCTGGCAGGGTGCCGTTCCTGACACGGTGCCGCTCCTGGCACGGTGCCGTTCCACACACACTGTGCCGTTCCTGGCAGGGTGCCGTTCCTGACATGGTGCCGCTCCTGGTAGGGTGCCGTTTCACGCACATGGTGCCGTTCCAAACACACGGTGCGCCTCCTAACACGGGGTGTAAATGGCTGCAATATCGATAATCCTGGGAGAAAAAAACAAGAAAATGTCGTCTGTTCTATCATATCATATATAAAAAAAGGTCCTGAAAAATCTGCAATAAATGTGAAACGATCTGAAATTGGGTCATAGCGAAGGGTGGTGGTGCTGATGGTTGTGATAGTGGTTGTAATGGTGGTAGTCGTGGTGCAGACTTCGGTGGTGACTGTGACGGTGGTTGTAGTGGTTGTAGTTAAGGTGCAGATTGTCTCTGGTACCTGACGCTGTGTTGATGATTGAAACTGTGGTTGTGTTGATGCTGGTTAGGATGGTTGTGGTAGTTGTAGTGGTAATTGTTGTACAGGTTGTTAGTGGTGGTGGTTGTGATGGTGATTTGTATTGGTAAAAGTTGTGATGGTGGTTGTGATTGTGGTGGTGATAGTTGCTTGTGTTGGTGGTAGTTTTGGTGCTGGTTATAATGGCGGGGATGATGGTTGCTTTAGTGGTACTGCTTGTGTGTATAAATATTATTGACGTGGTGGTTTAGGGAGAGCAGGGATAGGGTCCGGGAGCTAGGTTTTAAGGCCCCAGGGTTGAAAACTTTGGGAGTTGAGGGTTTGGGTCCGGGAGCTAGGTCTTAAAGCCCCAGGGTTAAAAATTTAGGAGTTCAGGGTTTGGGTCCGGGAGCTAGGTCTTAAGGCCCCAGGGTTAAAAACTTTGGGAGCTGAGGGCTGAGGTCCGGGAGCTAGGTCTTAAGACCCCAGAGTTGAAAATTTTGGGAGCTGAGGGTTTGGGTCCGAGAGCTACGTCTTAAGGCCCCAGGGTTGAAAACTTTGGGAGTTGAGGGCTGGGGTTCGGGAGCTAGGTCTTAAGGCCCCAGAGTTAAAATCTTTGGGAACTGAGGGCTGGGGTCCGGGAGCTACGTCTTAACACCCCAGGGTTGAAAACTTTGGGAGCTGAGGGCTGGGGTCCGGGAGCTAGGTCTTAAAAAACAGAGAATAAGAAACTCCCACACAAAACCCAACATTCATTATATTTCAAATCCCCTTTCACCTAACTTTTTATATAAGCATACGAATTTCGACCCCAAAAATTTCTAAGCACCAAAATTTGGTGGAAATAATGAACTTGGAGACCCCAGACATTTAAAGGATCGCTGAACAGAAATAAAGCTTAGAGAGTGGAAATAGTTTTTGCAAAAGAAAATTTCTAAACCTCATTTTTTTCCTCAATTTCATATGCAAAATTTGGCATGGGAGCAATTTATTCTGGCTATTAATTTGCATCAATTGGTATGAGATTTTTGGATTTCTTTTTTATATTTTTTTGTGTGGGGGGGGAAATTAAGGAGGTGTTGGGGGGTATATGGAACACACATACACTCATACATACATATACACACACATACACACACATACACACACACGCACACACACACACACACATACACACACACACACATACGCACACACACACACACACACACACACACACACACACACACACACACACAAGCTTGACATCTGGTCTAGCAACTGGCAAAGTCATGAAGATCGGTGAAGGGCAAAGAAGACCGCTGACAGAGTACAGGCTAGGCGGACAAAGGCTACAAACCTCGTCAAAGGAGAAAGACCTTGGGGTGAGTATAACACCAAGCACGTCTCCGGAAGCACACATCAACCAGATAACTGCGGTAGCATATGGGCGACTGGCAAACCTAAGATTAGAGTTCCGTTACCTTAACAAGGAATCGTTCAAGACACTGTACACCGTGTACGTCAGGCCCATACTAGAGTATGCATCACCAATCTGGAACCCACACCTGGTCAAGCACGTCAAGAAATTAGAGAAAGTGCAAAGGTTTGCGACAAGGTTAGTTCCACAACTCAGGGGTCTGTCCTATGAAGAAAGGTTAAGGGAAATAGGACTAATAACACTGGAGGACAGAATGGTTAGAGGAGACATGATAACGACATACAAAATACTGCGGGGAATCGACAAGATAGATAGTGACAGGATGTTCCAGAGAGGGAACGCAGAAACAAGAGGGCACAATTGGAAGCTGAAGACTCAGATGAGTCAAAGGGATGTTAGGAAGCATTTCTTCAGCCATAGAGTAGTCAGGAAGTGGAATAGTCTAGCAAACGACATAGTGGAGTCAGGAACCATACATAGCTTTAAGACAAGGTATGATAAAGCTCATGGAGCAGGGAGAGAAGAAACCCAGTAGTGGACAGCGAAGAGGCGAGGCCAGGAGCTGAGTCTCGACCCCTGCAACCACAATTAGGTGAGTACACACACACATACACATAACACGTAAGGGACACTACCAGAGAGAGAGGAGAGGACGAACCAGCGAGACTGGACCTAGTATTCACCCTTAGTAGTGCAGATATTGAGGACATCATACATGAAAGCCACCTTGGGGCCAGTGATCATATGGTTCTAAGCTTCGAATATATAGTAGAGTTACATGTGGAGGGGGAAGAAGGAAGGGCTGCACGAATGAAGCCAAACTACAAGAAAGGTGACTATGTGGGCATGAAGAACTTCCTGCACGGAGTTCAGTGGGACAGAGAGCTGGCAGGGAAGTCAGTAGACGAGATGATGGACTATATGACAACAATTTGCAAGGAAGCTGAGGAGAGGTTTATACCCAAGGGTAACAGGAGAAGCGAAAAGCCAGGATGAGCCCATGGTTCACCCAAAGGTGCAGGGAAGCCAAAACCAAGTGTGCCATGGAATGGAAGAGGTACAGAAGGCAAAGAACCCCAGAGAATAAGGAGAGCAGTCGTAGGGCCAGAAATGAATATGCACAGGTCAGAAGGGAGGCCCAAAGACAGTATGAGAATGACATAGCAGCGAAAGCCAAATCTGACCCAAAGCTGCTGTGCAGCCACATCAGGAGGAGAACAACAGTCAAGGACCAGGTGATCAGGCTGAGGAAGGAAGGAGGGGAGGTCACAAGGAATGACCACCGAAGTGTGTGAGGAGGTCAACATGAGATTCAAAGAGGTGTTCACAGAGGAGATAGAAGGGCCTCCAGAAAGGCAGAGAGGTAGGGTACACCATCAGGTGCTGGACACAATACACACAACTGAGGAGGAAGTGAAGAGGCTACTAAGCGAGCTAGATACCTCAAAGGCGATGGGGCCGGATAACATCTCTCCATGGGTCCTGAGAGAGGGAGCAAAGGAGCTATGTGTACCCCTAACAACAATCTTCAACACATCTATTGAAACAGGGCAACTACCTGAGGTATGGAAGACAGCAAATGTAGTTCCAATTTTTAAAAAAAGAGACAGGAATGTAGCACTAAACTACAGACCAGTGTCACTGACATGTATAGTATGCAAAGTCATGGAGAAGATTATCAGGAGAAGAGTGGTGGAGCACCTAGAAAGAAATGAGCTTATCAACGACGGCCAACACGGTTTCAGGGACGGGAAATCCTGTGTCACGACAGGGTGACAGCAATAAGACAAGAGAGAGAGGGGTGGGTAAATTCCATATTCTTGGATTGTAAGAAGGCGTTTGACACAGTTCCACACAAGAGGCTAGTGCAGAAGCTGGAGGACCAGGCAGGGGTAACAGGGAAGGCACTACAATGCATCAGGGAATACCTGTCAGGAAGACAGCATCGAGTCATGGTACGGGGCGAAGTGTCAGAGTGGGCGCCGGTGACGAGTGGGGTTCCACAGGAGTCAGTCCTAGGACCAGTGCTGTTTCTGGTATTTGTGAACGACATGACGGAAGGAATAGACTCTGAAGTGTCCCTGTTTGCAGTTGATGTGAAGTTGATGAGAAGAAGTCAATCGGACGAGGACCAGGCAGAAGTACAAAGGGATCTGGACAGGCTGCAAGCCTGGTTCAGCAATTGGCTCCTGGAGTTCAACCCCACCAAGTGCAAAGTCATGAAGATTGGGGAAGGGCTGCAGCATATGGGCGCCTAGCAAACCTAAGAACAGCATTCCGACATCTTAACAAAGAATCGTTCAGGACCCTGTACACTGTGTACGTTAGGCCCATACTGGAGTATGCAGCGCCAGTTTGGAACCCACACCTAGCCAAGCACGTAAAGAAGCTAGAGAAAGTGCAAAGGTTTGCAACAAGACTAGTCCCGGAGCTAAGGGGTATGTCCTACGAGGAGAGGTTAAGGGAAATCGACCTGACGATACTGGAGGACAGGAGAGATAGGGGGGACATGATAACGACATATAAGATACTGAGAGGAATTGACAAGGTGGACAAAGACAGAATGTTCCAGAGATGGGACACAGCAACAAGGGGACACAGTTGGAAGTTGAAGACTCAGATGAATCACAGAGATGTTAGGAAGTATTTCTTCAGTCACAGAGTGGTCGGGAAGTGGAATAGTTTAGGAAGTGATGTAGTGGAGGCAGGCTCCATACATAGCTTTAAGAAGAGGTATGATAAAGGTCATTGCGCAGGGAGAGTGACCCAGTAGCGGCCAGTGAAGAGGCGGGGCCAGGAGCTATGACTCGACCCCTGCAACAACAACTAGGTGAGTACAACTAGGTGAGTACACACTTCAGAATTCAGAATTCAATCAAACAAAACTTTACATCCAGGTACCACTTTATGAAAGAAATATATTAATCCAATTCTTTTATACCCAGATTTAAAATAAGTTAAAAAATTATTATATTAAACCACGATAGGAAATTTCAGTAGCCAAAGTCACTCAGAAAAGGACCCACAACACACGGAATCAATCAGGATCAACTAATTGGAAAATCAGACCAGGCTAACAACTATTTCAGAGTGTCTCACCGTAGACACATTATCATTAAAACCCTGTTTAAATTATCTAATAAAAAAAACCTTGATATTTCGAAAGATTTTCAAGTTTTTATTTTTGGTAGTTAAAGAATTTTTTGAAAATTAAAAATTTTCAACTAAAAATGAGATATTTGTACATAAAAAAATAATTTTAAATTATAAAAAATAGTAATTTTTAGAGTGTTAATATCGAGTTTATATTCTGTAACCTAGATACGATTCTAAAATTTTCTGAACCTGGTATATGCTTAATCTTACAATGAAGTCTATTTGTTTCAAATGGTGGTGAAACTAGTACTAGGAACTTCATGTTTAATAAACCTCTCTGATTATGGAATCTTATTTGAAAGTTGCAAAAATTACTTTTGATATGTCAAATATTAAAATTAGTCAGAGAGAAATTAGTGAATTGTGATTGAACAATTGGTGAAGACATATGTGCAACTATTCACATATATCTCAATCATCTTACATCTGTCTGAAAGAGAGAGACAGACAGACAGAGACAGACAGAGATAGACAGACAGAAAGACAGACATACAGACAAACAGACAGACAGACACAGACAGAAAGAGAAAGACAAACAGACAGACAGAAAGAGAGAGAGACACACAGACAGACAAACAGACAAAGACAGACAAACAGACAAAGACAGACAGAAAGAGAGAAAGAGACATACAGACAAACAGACAGACAGACAGTCAGACAGACAGACAGACAGACAGACAGACAGACAGACAGACAGACAGACAGACAGACAGACAGACAGACAGAAAGACAGAAAAAAGAGAGAGAGAGCGAGGAGTAAAAATATATAACACCAAAACAGAGCAATCCTATGAAGATATAGAGAGACGCCCAGTTACCTCGAAGAACTGCCAGAACAAACAAACAATAAACACAAAAAAATCAACATCAGAAAGCGCTGGCGAGAATCGGTAATCCTCTCCTCCCCCCCCCCAAAAAAAAAATCATGTAACTCTCTAGTACACCATTGGATGGAAGTTAAAAAAAAATAGTTACTCTTCGAAATTACGTACGAAAATTTGGCTCAATTACCCATTTGCCAGAGGAACATCTAGTGAGTAGACTGGAAATTAATTTGATGCAAGGGAAAAGAGTCCTAAAATAATACTGGCCCATCCATCATTCTCGAAATTTTTCTTGTGCGTAAAATTATAAAGGTAAAACTAAAATTTAATTAAAGTTTTAGAATTTCTATTAATATATATATATATATATATATATATATATATATATATATATATATATATATATATATATATATATATATATATATATATATATATATATATATATATATATATACACGTGTGTGTGTGTGTCTGGAGAGGGTTTCGAAGGTCAACGCATAATGACGTACGGACCACAGCCTGGTTGGTCAGGTACTGACTTTAGGTGTCTGTCCAGTGCCTTCTTGAAGACAGCCAGGGGTCTATTGGTAATCCCCCTTATGTATGCTGGGAGGCAGTTGAGTGTGTGATGGGAAAGAAATTTAAGAGCGATGTTTTGGAACGACTTAGAATTGGAGAGAGCCGGGGGAGAGAAAATGAGTAGGAATAGAAGGAGGGGGAGGAGAAAAGGAGGTAACATGAGGGAAAGGAAGTAGAGAAACTGAATATGGAAAGTAGTGGTTGGGGGTGTTATAAAATGAGGGGAAGGTGGAGAGAGAGAGAGAAAAGAATAGGAGAGAAGTAGGGAAGGGGAGAAAAAGGGGGATGAAGAAGGCAATGGAGGGGTGAGGAGAGCAAATGAGAGGTGGTGATGGGAGCGTGGGTTCCAGACCCCTATTTTTATTACTTGTGTTAGGCTGGCAGATGGACTGTAATGGGTAATATTTATTTTATTTATTGTTCTTCTTAGTGTTATTGCTTCTTGCTATAACTTATTATTATTATTATTATTATTATTATTATTATTATTATTGTTATTATTATTATTTTTATTATTATTATTATTATTATTATTATTATTATTATTATTATTATTATTATTATTATTATTATTATTATTATTATTATTATTATTATTATTATTATTATTATTTTATTATTATTATTATTATTATTATTATTATTATTATTATTATTATTATAGTGACGGCTGTGATGGTGATGATATACGGTGTCATGTAACAATTAACCACTAATGGCAGTAAGGCAAGAAGAAATAAAATGGGAATTTACACGCAAAATGAAACGGAAATTGTTGATGCACTGTGAAACAGGTGTTGATGCACCCGGAAGCAGGTGTTTATGCACCCGGAAGCAGGTGTTTAGCGAATTTAAGTAGTAGTAGTAATAGTAGAGAGAAAATAATGGATTCATTAAAGGGACGGAATGAGAATTTCCTGTCTGGGTCCCCTGAGTTGAGATGACATTATTAAGGTTTTTTTAAATAGTACGAATAACGTGAGGTAAACAGGGCTTAAGTGGTGTGTGTGTGTGTGTGCGTGTGTGTGTGTATGTGTGTGTGTGTGTATGTGTGTGTGTGTATGTGTGTGTGTGTGTGTGTGTGTGTGTGTGTGTGTGTATGTGTGTGTGTGTGTGTGTGTGTGTATGTGTGTGTGTGTATGTTCTTCTTAGTGTTATTACTTCTTGCTATAACTATTATTATTATTATTATTATTATTATTATTATTATTATTATTATTATTATTATTATTATAATAGTGCTTCGTGTCTGTCTCCCATTTTTAAAAATTGGGACTACATTGCTGTCTTCCATACCTCATGTAGTCGCTCTGTTTCGATAGATGTGTTGCAGATTGTTGTTAGTGGTACACATAGCGCCTCTGCTCCCTCTCTCAGGACCCATGGAGAGATGTTATCCGGCCCCATTGCCTTTGAGGTATCTAGCTCGCTTAGCAGCCTCTTCACTTCTTCCTCGGTTGTATGTATTGTGTGTGTGTGTGTGTGTGTGTGTGTGTGTGTGTGTGTGTGTGCGTGTGTGAGCACTCATGTGAAAAGGTTCCAGAGATTAATTTTAATACAGCATTGTGGATATGTTTGACAGGTAAACAAGCTCGTACATTCCCACATCAGGAACAACATTCCCTATTACACCCACTGTAACGAAAATATACAATAATTTAAAAATAAATTACATCCCCGTGTAAACTAAATAGAGGAGTTTATTTACCATTAAATAATAGATTTTAATTAGAGACATAAATAACAGCGTTCAATCAATATAACACATATATCTGTAAATACATAATTTACTGGTATATCTGCGGTATGCTGAGTATAATGAATAAATTTGTGGCGTGCTAGAAATTACATGAGCAATTTCGTTCTGAACGAAAACTTGAGAGTTAAAAACTAGCCTTTTTCAGAGTTTATCGCATATTTTTTTCAGTTCTGAAGAGGAATTTACGAGGAGTGGTTGTATGTGTTGTTTGTGCTAGCGGAGAACCCCCTCAGTTGGCATCCCTTCTTTTGTTCATTTCTAACAAGGAATTTTAGACTTTAAATTTAGATACAGTTATGAGTAAGACACATGTGTTAGACCTGGGTAACTTTATGGCGAGAATAAAGATACCCAGGTGTTTCACACGATCCTTTTTTATCAAGTTCAATTTTAGCAATAGAGTTTTGCATATCGTTGGTAGCAGCTGATTGATTTCACCGTAAATCAGTGCAGAGTAAAGATTACATCAGCCAGGAAAAGAGAATGTTTTTGTTGTAGGTTTATTTGTCAAGAGAAAAAAATCACTTGTCACAAGTTTTTGTCGTAAGTTGAAGTGTTTAGCGGTGCTGACTCTAGGGTGGTTATATTGAAGGGCACTTAAAGTTGGGGTAGTCGACTGCCTTGACCAGGGTCAGGGCAGCAACGACCGCTAGCTTCTCTCAGCTGTACTAATTCATCTCAATTTCTGTTGAAGAAAGAAACCGCTTCTATTAAAAAACGAATAAAGGTCTCAAGAGAAATATATAGTTAAAAGCAGTAATGTAGAGTGAAAGTGTTTAAACTTATCGATTTTCATGAAATTTTCTCCTTTAACAACTATTGAAACATTTTAGCATTGTGTCGTTGATGTAAAATGAGTAAATCACACATCTCTCACCTTTGGGAACCTAAACAGGGATACATCACTCGGAAAACACCGACTACGTTATCAACACTACCTTTGGGAACCTAAATGGGGAACTATTCATGACATATTCCACTTCTGTCAAAGGAGTCCTCAAATATGCATTACCGGCTTGAAGTCCCCACAAACACAAGCACATGAAGAAGTGAAAGAAAGACTCACGTTGCAAAAAGAAGCTTTTATTGCGACACGTTGACCAAATAAAAGCTTGTTCTTCGTCGTCTGTCCTTCACTATTGTCAGGATTACGCCATTTGCATTCCCATAAAGAAAGCTTGAGAATATTCAGATATTTACCACTAGACTTCCTAAACCTAAGTGACATAACGTATGAGGAGAGGCTAAAGGAGTTGAACTCACGTCATTGGAAGATCGAAGAGTGAGGGAAGACAGGAATACAAACTACACGACCCTGGTAGTGTAGACTAACAGAGACTCTTGCAAGCAGAAGACAGGCAGAAGACAGGCAGAAGACAGGCAGAAGACAGGCAGAAGAGGGTAAAGATTCACAATGAACACTCAGATGACTAACACAGTTATTATGAGGTACTTGAGAAATGCTTGTGATTGAGAAAAAGAAATAAGATGATTAGGATGAGGAATCATACACCAAATAAGTAAACGAACAGAAAAATCTATATGCATGAGCCCAGGAGGCTGGGAACTTAGAATATCACTCGCCTGAATGGTGAGAAGCGGAACCAGGAGCTGCATTTCTATCCATGTAAGCACGATTCGGTTATTACTCTTGGTTGCGTGAGGCACTATCAAACTGGAGAGAGAGAGAGAGAGAGAGAGAGAGAGAGAGAGAGAGAGAGAGAGAGAGAGAGAGAGAGAGAGAGAGAGAGAGAGAGAGAGAGAGAGAAAGCTCAATTCCAGCATAAGGTTCAGTTCAATATTAGCCCTCAGTCCATGGAGGAAACGTCAGACGACGTTTGTCGAGTAAACGACAAACCAGAAAAAAGCTCAGGTGAAGATTGGAGGAAAAAAGTGACCTTTTCATTCTCGCTTTTAATCCTGGACACAAGTCATGCTACCAACCTGAGATTCGCAGCTGCTTTAACGAGACTTCTAACTTCGCTAATGAGACACAGAACTGCTCTTACAAAACTTTGAACTGCTCTAAAGAGACTCCGAACTGTTCTAACGAGACTACAAACTGTTCTAACGAGACTACAAACTGATCTAACGAGACTACAAACTGATCTAACGAGACTACAAACTGTTCTAACGAGACTACAAACTGTTCTAACGAGACTACAAACTGATCTAACGAGTCATACAATAGCCCAAAGAGCTAAGGGTTGGACCTGAATGGAGTGCTGCTGACGATGGGAAAGCAAAGACACTTTGCAGAACAATCTTTTACTGGGACAACGCTCGTTTAAGATGTTTATCAAGTCAAGATTTAATAAAGATCTTAACAGATCAAAACAACAACACTGGCTTAATAAAAGCTTATTCAAAATGTATCACCCGGAGGTCGATAGTGGTCGTATGCCAAGCAAAAATTTTCGCGTCCAAACAGGACGTATACCAAGTTGGACTTATTCCAAAGCGAACGTATACCGAGGTACCACTGTATATTTTTTTCGTTAGGTTAGAATAATTTTTTGCGAAATTATTGCATATGCGTCCTTAGGGCTCTTTACATACATAAATAATTCTCCATCTTCACGCACTAACAGCAATTGAGGAATTTATTGCATCAGAAAAAAAATGTAGCCAGCGTTAGAATGTGGATAACTGGCAGAGTGGACAGACTGGCAACAATAGAAGGAAGTCAGAAAGCGTAGGGAGTAATATAATGGAACAATACTCGAATACTCTTCGATCTTACCATCCGTCCTCGTTGCTAAATTGCCTTATTCGCTGTCAAAATAACGAGAGTGGACGGGTGAGTGGAAGACATGTTGACTGGAAAGGCCTCGTCGACAAGTATATTTACACACGTAATATTATCCAAGTTGTCCTTCTCAAATGCGTTTACTAGAGTGTTTACTAGTGCTTACCGCTTAAAATGTGCAGCGTTACCCGGGCTGCAATGCTGAGGGGTTTGCGCCTAAGTCAGTACAGCCTGGAGCTCCCTCCTGGTGAAGAGCTCTTACGCCCAAGGAAATGGAGCTTCGATTGACTGTTTCCCATTACCCATGGACTGTGTGATTATTGCTTGGATCCTCTCGACAAACAGTCGTCCAGGGATGAGGATCCTGGTATCAAACGGACTTCCTTCAAGGAAGAGAAGACTCTTGAGCCTAAGAACAGAAGTTGCACTCCCTTTCCATAGGTCAAACTGATTACAACCTTTTCCCAATGTATTACATGACCCCTATTGATTTTGTGCTTCCTCCTTATAATAATAATACTAATAAACAATAATAACAATAATAATTATACAATATAATAAACATAATATAATTTAACATTAATAACAATAATAATAGTAATAATGAAAAAAATAACAATAACACTGACTTGTGAGCCCCTCCAGGTTTGGGGAATGGGCGGAATTCCAGGTTCGTGGTGTGTCCCAACTCGTGCAGCAGCGAGTGTGTCTCTGTATTCCCAGGTGGCTCTGGCCTCGTCTTCCTTTTCCCGTGCTGTCTCAGTCAGTAACCCAGCCCGCGTCTTGCACCAGCTGTGCCTCCAGGCCAGTGAAGGGCTCTGAATCCATGGCATGGGAGAGGTACTCTTTTCTTCCTTCGTTTAAAACCTGATTGCCTTCTGTTTCCCCAGGCACTGTTGGACCCCTTACGGTGGTAGGATTTCCTGATTGTAATTACATAGATCGACAATGGTTTTAGTTCTCAGTTTAAAAAAAAACATGTTTTTTTTTTGTTCATTTTGGAATAGTAGATTCAGATCTGAACTTAGTTTGTCTCCAACACCGTGGGTTCGTGGGTTCTATTTCCCTGAAAGAGAACCCCCAAGGTGAACCATTTTACCAAAACAAAGCCGACACGGAGACGGGATATCAGACTGATAATTAAGACACATGTGCAACATTTTATACCATTATTAACTATCAGATAAACCTGACTATCAGTTTCCTGACTATCCTGACTATCCGTCATTTCATGTACCACACTTGATGTATATCCGTAATATAATACCTATCATTATAGGTATTATAATGAGGGTCTTCAACCTTATATAGCCAAGATATTGATGGTAAGATTCCAAAATAAATTTACGTGATAGAGACTAAAGGAGACACTTGTGTAACATTTGGAAATCTTTATTGACGACACGTTTCGTCAGAAAGTTGTTTCTTCAGTCCAATACAGAGAACAACGGTGAAAGATGAGGAGGAGAATGAGGTAATCAATCCCTCAGCCTGGAGTCAATGTGTTCAGTCCATCACTGACGACTGGACTGCATGGGACTACTCTTGAGGGTCTACATTTGTATACACCTAACTCCATTACGCCGAAGCTGTGGGGCGAATTTCAACTGCGTGAAATTCGCGGTTCAGATAAATCAATTAATAATACCGGATACTGATCATTGATGTATTTCACTCTACGAGGTTCGTACAAACTGCTGAGGAAGCGGGAAATTTTCCCCGAACAGTATTAGGCCACCAGTATCATTGTTGTAAGTGGCTGGAAAAATGGTGTGGTTGAGGCGTCTTGCACAGCATGATATCAGCGGCCTGTCTCATTCATAGCAATATTATGTGTCTGTGTTCACTCTCTCTCTCTCTCTCTCTCTCTCTCTCTCTCTCTCTCTCTCTCTCTCTCTCTCTCTCTCTCTCTCTCTCTCTCTCTCTTAACCACACACACACAGGACCCAGCTGTTGCTGCAAGCATCAGTCTGCAACATCTCCTGGCCACCTGAGGTATGTGTAAGAGCCTGCTGGACTATCGATGGGACTGTCTCTTCCATTTACCAGCCTCGGGTCCACAAGAAGAGCCCAGGATGTAAATAAGAGAAACACTAAAGGAGAAGGAGACAATTTTTCGTGTTTTCTCCTCCAAGGAACAAGGGAGAACTCTACCAGTGTCTTGGGTGAATAACTGTGGGTGTGGGAATAGTGTGGGACTGGATACGTGGGTGTGCCGTTGGGTGGAGGAGTTAGTTTGGGGTGGAGGTGTGGGGATATAAATGCGAGGGTGGGGATGTGGGTGTGTTTGAGGGAGTTGAAGAGTTAAGGAAGATGGTGAGAGGAAGTGTAAGTAGAGTGGGGAGGTATAGAGATGAGGTGTGGGGAGGAAGATGTAGGTATGGAAGAGAAAGATGAAGGTGTTGGGTAAAGATGATAAGTGTGGGGGAAGAAGGATGAAGTGTTGTGACTTTTCAAAATAAAACATTTTTAAGCGAATTACGAGATGAATAATGACGGCGGCATTAACAACAACAACAACAGTAACAACAACGGTACACACCCCAATAACAAACAGCAAAACAGGCAGCAGCAACATCAACAACAGCGTAAGCGGCACCACAGGACCGAGGGACCCCCGAGGAAGAATAAATAACATGAAAAACAAAAGGTAGGAGGTTCAGGGGGCTGGTGGCCGTATAATGAAACAGGATCCGATGCTGATGTCTAGGAAATTGGATAGTAATCTAAGGGGGATTGTGATGCCGGAAGACCCTGGGTTTTATCTATCTTAGAGTTCCCTATCTCTCACACTCGCTTCCACTGCCCATTTACGACGCACGAGATTAAAGGAACGGGAATGCTGATTAGCCTCGATAATCCGGAGATATAATTCCAAGGATTTGGGGATTTTTGGGAGGGTGAAGATAGGGGGGAGGAGAAGGAGGCTGGAGCACTGGCGATAGATAAACTTAATGAAATTATCCTCTTCGTTCGAACACATTTTTACCTCAAAGATCTGCTCAAATATCTAATGCTAGACTTTTTTCCTTATCGTAAATGCAAATCCATAGAGATGGAGGGATGGTGGAAAGGAAGGGTGGAAGAAGGAATGGAGGAAGTGGGGAGAAAAAAGGCTTAGGGAGGGAGGAATAGAAGAACAGAGGAAGAGAGACGAAAATGAGGTAGAGAAAGCGAGAGAGCGGGAGAATCAGTGGTTGGAATATAGGGAATAGAAGTTAGTAAGAAAGAAAATGGGAAATTCAGGAAAGTTAAGAGAAAGAAGATAAAGGAATTAGAAAGTGTAGGATTAGAATGAGGGAGGAGCACAGGGATGAAGGAAGGAAGAAAGGCAGCGAGGGAGGAGGGAACAGAAGTGAAGAATGAAGGACTCTAGGGAAGGGGGAGAAAATAAGAAAGAGAAAAAGGGGTGGATTTTGTGAAAACGAGAGGTAGAGATGGAGGAGGGAAGAGAGGGGAAGTAGAGATGGATAAGAGGGAGGGAGGGAGGTCTTATCTAACCATACATCACAATATAGGATCATCCAATCAAAACTTATTGCTCATTCTCTTTTTTAGTCAGAAGCCACAGCAATCTGGCTCTAAGGTGCCGGGTGCTTATGTTTACCGCACGACATCAGGCCCCGGCTGAGGAAGATGAGAGAGAGATGAGAGAGGCTGAGGCAGATGAGTGGGAGATGAGAGAGGCTGAAGGAAATGTTGATGTAGGCTGAGGGAGATGAGGAGAGTGAAATGGAAGATACTGAGGGAGACGTGATGTAGATGAGGAGTGGCAGATGAGGAAAGTGAGATGAGAGAGGCACCTGTACATTTGCATAACAGTAGCTAAGCATCAAACCATCTTGAAAAATGAATAAATTTATTATTCAGGGTGCAAAAAAAAATATTGCAAGAAATTTCGAGTGAGCTTAGATATATAAATCAAAAGAGCAAGGTGGGAGGAAAGCCGTGGCAAGGGTTCCACTGACGGGTTTAAAGGAATTCAAGAATTTGTTGAGAATTCTCTCTCTCTCTCTCTCTGCCTTCCACGTAGATAATACACGATAATTTTTAACTTAGAAGTAGATAGTTCTTTTCAGCGGATAGTCTCAGTGTTGGCTTCCAAGTCCTGTACTACTTGTCTTTTCCATGTAGTCTTTCTCTCTGTCTCTGTCTGTATGTCTGTCTGTCTGTCTGTCTGTCTCTCTCTCTCTCTTACCATCACCCGTCTCAGCATCACTCATGATATAATGTAACAGCCTCCTGTATAATACTCTCATCAGATGTCAATTATTGTTTTTTCTCTCTCACTCATGACGCCAAAATTAAACAATTGCTGGCGACCACAATTTCTAACCCAGCGACGTTTCGCCTCATGTCCAAATTCAGGTTTCGGTGAACATACCTTCCTGACGCTAGTTTCGCGCAAATAAAAGATGTGAACGAAACGAGGATATTTTCTTTGGCTCTCTTGTTTGTGTCAATTAAGGAGCACGGTTAGGAGAAAACGTAGCCAAGGTTTCCCGTGCCTTTGTTATTAAATCCGGGTTGCGTATCAAGGTGTGCCCCATGGCGTATATAGGTATATCTTGGTCATGGACCTGCCTTGAATTCAAGTACGTTATTTTCACTCTTATTTCAAGTCGTGTCAAGGTTGAATCTTCTTATGTATGATGGATGAATAATTGAAATGGTTGAATGGTTGAGAATTTGTGTATGACGGGTGAATGAGCAATGAGTATGAGTGTATGACGGGTGAATGACTGAATACGGGATATTTATATAATGACGAATTTACATTTTCATTTACATTTTAAAGCCAAGACAAAGATGACTTTCGGTGGTTTTATAAATGGTCAAAATTAGTAAAAAAAAAAAAAAAAAAAATCTTTGAATAATGGCAGTAGATACATTTCATCTCGTTCTGGTGTCAGAACTCTTCTCCCGCTAAACCAAGCTGACAAGCGTGCTGACAGAGCTGACAGCTTACCATCATGGTGAGTGACACTTGACTGGTGAACTATCTTCAACTATTTCCTCCATCGACACTAACAAGCGGCTTGGTTATCTTAGATCATACTGGTAATAATACACAAAAAAGCGCACATAGGACAGAGAGGAGCTTACGACGACGTTTCGCTCCGACTTGGACCGAAACGGGCTATTTGTGTATTGTTCCAGTCACGGTATTGTGCCTTTTTGGTCCTCAACATGCTGGGAATTTTGATAATGGATTTTTTTAAAGTTTTCCTTAAATTTAAGCAAGAAATTTTATTGTCTTCATTACTGCGATTTCCTGCAATTAATGAAAAAAATAAATTTAAACCAACTCTTCCCCTCAAGAGAGGGGAAAGAGGTATTGGGGAGGAGAGTGGGGAGGGGAGGTAGGGAGAGTGTGAGTGGGATGTTGAAGTGGGGAGAGGGAGGAGAAAAACAAGGGGAAGAGGAATGTTAGTGGAGGAGGAGGAGGAGGAGGAGGAGGTGGGGGGCGAGGGGAGTAATAGAGAGGATGGGTGGGGAGGATTGGGGATGGTGGGGAGAGTTAATGCAAGGCGCCACGTATTTCCGGTTCACTAACCTGGCCAATTAATTTTCTTCTGGTTGCCTAGTTTCCTTCGCCCTCATTCTTTCTCTTCATTATACTTTCTATTTTTTGGTTAAAATAGACAAAATCATCATCATAATTGTCATCATTATCACCTTCTTCTCCTTTTTGTTCTTCTTTTTCTTACTCTTCTTTTTCTTACTCTTCTTCTTCTTCTTCTTCTTCTTCTTCTTCTTCTTCTTCTTCTTCTTCTTCTTCTTCTTCTTCTTCTTCTTCTTCTTTTTTTCTTCTTCTTCTTCTTCTTCTTCTTCTTCTTCTTCTTCTTCTTCTTCTTCTTCTTCTTCTTCTTCTTCTTCTTCTTCTTCTTCTTCTTCTTCTTCTTCTTCTTCTTCTTCTTCTTCTTCTTCTTCTTCTTCTTCTTCTTCTTCTTCTACAAGATGACAGTGTTATCACCGGTCAAGGATGGTTCTCAGAACTCCACCTGCGTCTTGCCATTTAAGGATTTAGGTGATTTAGAGGCAGTGGAATTATGTGGGAGAGAAAGAGTAGGAAAGAGTAAGGGAGATAATGGAGATAGAGGAGAGGAGAGAGAGTGGGAGATTGAGAGAAGATAATGTGGAAAATAGAGAGAGAGAAAGCAAGATAAAGAACGGGAAAAGGGGAGATGGATAGACAGTGGGGGAGAGGGTGGGTTAGTGGGAGACAGTGGGAGAGAAAGTGGAAAAGAATCCGAAAGATGGGGATGGAAGAGGTAAGAGACAGAGATGAAGATTAAGAGAGAGGGTGAGAGAGAAAAAGTGAAGAGATCAGAGATGAGAATAGCAAAGCCTAGGAGAAACCTATTGGTCAGACATAAGAGATAAGAGTGTGGTCAGTGTGGAAGAGACCCATCCATGTCCACTCTTAAAAACAAAGAATCCCCTTCCTCATCTCTTCCACTCTTCAAGTAAGACTCTGGAGCCTCAAGCAACTCTCTCCTCAAAGGAAAACCCTTTCCTAAGGCCAAAAAAAATGCACTGGGGAGCCAACACAGGAAAGAAAGGAGGATGAAAGAGGGAGGAGGGCAAGGCAGGGGATGAGTTCCAACGCATAAATACAATTACCGGGGCTATTTGACAGCTCAAAATCCCCGGAAGCGTGGCAGAGGATGTACCTCGTTCATAACTCGTCTCCCTTAACAAGCCTTGACAATTCTTTCCTCATGAACAAGGTCTATAGCAATTTCTCCTCAGAGGATTTGAGAGGAACTCCAGTCATTTTTTTTTTTTTATTCGAGTCTGGAACGTCGGTCTTTTGCCTTTCCGAAGGCTCTTAGAAGAGCTTGAAGTCTCGGGCAATCTGTTATTGCTAAAGTCTCAAGTCAATTAGATTTTCTCTCATTACCTTCAAAAATTAACTAGCAACAGCACTTTGAGGATCCTTTAGGTCATAAAAATATTTGAAATTTCTGCTCAGGTGGTCAGGGAAACATTCAAGTTAAAGGGAATTTCCCTTGAGTGCTACGAAGATGAATGCTTAATGGAATCTTACTCATGTATCCGAAAACTCTTTTCGAAAAACTGGGGAAGAAAATGTTTCCGGGGATACATTTCGAAAATATGAGGACCTATATCAGTTTCAGGTTTCTGAGAAATTCCCAAAAATTCTTCAAAACAATTTTAAGCTTATGATAAACCTCTGAAAAAACATCATTAGTGTTCTAAATATATTAGAAGTCCGATAAATTGCTTTGAAACAGCATTAGACCTTTGAAAAGTCCCTTAAAAAAAATTCAGAAGTGTTCTTAAATTCAAATAGGGGCTTCCTTAGAACTTCAAAATGGATTGAAGTCTCTTAGAAATTCGCCCAAATACTTTTGGGGTCCACGTCGCTAAGAATTTTCTTCAGAGTTCAGACGATGTAGCTCCCTGAGCCCTCCTTCATACCAAGATGAGGCTGTTTACTTGTGTTATACATTCAAGGTTTACAAAAACCTACAAGTAGATGAGCAAGACACATGTCCAACACTTGGGAATATTGTGGAGACGTTTCGCCAACCAGTGTCTTTACCATTCCATTACAGAGGACAATGTTTTGGTAGGATTCACGCTGGAGATAAATAGTATAAAATACCAACACACTAGAAAAATAGACAAAAAAGGAGTATAATGTGATCCTTTATTGACTACGTTTCGCCCACGAAACGTAGTCAATAAAGGATCTCATTATACCGCATTTGTGCCCATTTTTCCATCCAACTTGTATGCTGGATACAGGAGCAGTTTACCTCCGACACCAATAAAATAAACAAACCACGGTACGGGTGGGGTTTGAACTCGCGGATAGTGATTAGTAAACTCATTACGATGTCATTACGATTTCGTGAGTCATGAAGTAAATATGTAAGTTAAGGAACAAGTTTATAGATAAATGATTCAGAGAACCGACAAGTTGATAAATTAGACACATATGTAACACTTGGGTATCTTTATTGAGGAAACGTTTCGTCCCACAGTGGCTTCCTCAGTCCAACACAGAGCGAAATATGCTGTATTCTTATCAAGATTGATGATTTGATTACATTGACTTCATTCTATGGGACTGATTACCTCTAATTCCTTTTGATCGTCGACCATTCTTCTCTGTATTGGACCAAGGAAGCCATTGTGTGGCGGAAAGTTGCACATGTGTTCTAAGTTATCAAAGAACAAGCTTGTGTTGATGTCTAGCTCAACGAAGAGTTTCATCAAGTCTTTCTCTCTCTCTCTCTCTCTCTCTCTCTCTCTCTCTCTCTCTCTCTCTCTCTCTCTCTCTCTCTCTCTCTCTCTCTCTCTCTCCCTTTCTCTCTCTCTCTTTCTCTACATTAAGCGAAGCTCTGTGACAATAATAAAAGCTGGCTCTGCACCTGTACCCTTTTCTTTATTAGTTTGTTTCGATTGTTTACACTTGCACAAAAAATAAAAGCTCTTTTTTTTAACATCTGTTGGAGGAATTTGGAGAGACTGAGTGTGTGGGAGTGAACCTCTGTACTCTCAGACAGACTCTAAGATCTCAGTACCAAGTACAAAACTACATTTTCTCTCTGGCTGTCTGTTTGTCTCTCTCTGTTTGTTTGTCTGTCTGTCTGTCTGTCTGTCTGTCTGTCTCTCTCTCTCTCTCTCTCTCTCTCTCTCTCTCCTTTTCTTTACACAGGGTTTGACAAGGTTAGGTTAAGGATCCCTAGCTTTATTGACAAGCTATTTACAAGTTAAGGATTCCTACCTTTATTGACAAGCTAAGAGCTGTTGCCTACATCAGCTCATTTGAAAGCATTTTTATTGTTATGAAACATACAAGTAGGGAACAGGATGAAGTTGGAGCCATCTGTAGGCCAGCATTTTCATTTGTTCAACTGACTTTATCTCGTTGACATCATAATGCTGTGCGAATGTGTTCCAGACTCGAGTCATCCTGGGGATAAATGATCTCAAATGAAGTGATGTTCTGGAGAAGGGTACAGCCAGAGTGAAGTTGCTGCTTTCTGCCCGTCTTGTGGTATAGAAGCTTGCTTCTCGCTGTCTTCGAAGTGGATCCAAGTGTGGTACTTTAACAGTGTTGGCTTTATTCATAACAGTAAGGCCGCCCACATCCCTCCTGTGTTGAAGGCTCTGCTGAAATGACATATCTGTCCAGGATGGGTCCAGGCGAGAGATGAGACGTCTTGCTCTGTTCTCTACTTTGTCAACCAGTCGCAGATGAGAGGGGGGGGGGCACCCAAACCAAGAAAGTGGAGCATACTCAAGGTGTGAGCGTACTGTGCCTCATACAGAATCTTGCAACCCCTACTGTCAAGCAGATGCGAGATACGGCGAAGTGTTGTAAGCTTACTGGCTGCCTTGTTTGCAAGATTTACAACGTGGTTCTTCATGGTCAGTTTGGAGTCAAATTTCACCCCAAGGATATCAACTTCTTCCCCAGGTACCAAAACTCTCCCATTCATACCTACTACTGCACCGGCATTACCATAATGGTGCCTAGATACCATCATCATTTGTGTTTTCTCAGGTGCAAATGTTACCTGCCATCGGTTTCCCCAAGCTGATATAGCTCATAGCTGGTGATTGATGTAGCTTAGGGAAGCTGGCATTCCTTCACTTGGATAAGTGAATGTCAGAGTACAGTCTCTCTCTTTCTCTCTCATTCTTGAAAATTTGCAGTGTCCATCCAATAAAGTTAAATATAATTAAGTAAAATAAATAAAACCGAACAGTATAATAAAGCAAAGGTTAAAAACCTAAATTTCATTAAAGTTATGAAAAATTAAGTTAGATAAAGCTAGGGAAGGATAATCTAAAGAATGAATTTAATATTTATTGTTCTTTTTATTGCAAGTTCCGGAAGAGATGTGTTTTTACTGCCGTAATAAATCTGCCTATATTCGTGTTCCGATAAGAGTGAGAGAACGGGGCTAGTTTTAACTCGAGAGAGAGAAAGAGAGAGACGCAGTAAACTGGAGTGCAGCGGCAAACTGCTGTCTCTGGATATGCTGTGAGCAAACAGCACTTCTCTCTCTCTTTCTCTCTCTTTTCTCTCTCTCTCTCTCTCTCTCTCTCGCTCTCGCTCTCTCTCTCTCTCATCAAACATGTCTCTCAAGCCTCCTATTTACCCTGCAAGTGTTCGGTTAACGTGTGGTGTCAGGCATTTCACTTCCCTCTGTAAACTTTGACACGGCTCTTCACCTCCTAGGTAATTCCTCATTCCGAGGAGCCCTGCTGAAATATTGGGGTGAGGAAGAGGTGAGAGAGGAGGTGGAAGAGGGACGATGAAAGGGTGATGTTCGGATGAGGGAGGTAAGAGGTAGATTTGGATATTGATATTTGATATTGAAAGAAAATGAGAGAGAGAGAGAGAGAGATTCACATAGCATGTGTTCTATGCATACAAACATGCATTCTATGTAAAAAAAATTGCCTATGTTCACCGTGTACCCACACACCAAAAGAAAATTAAATATTATTTAACATCAGCCATACTTAAAGGCTAAACTTAAATTAGAAAAACAGTAATATGCCTAATAAGGAGAACTTTCTGACTCTACTTTCAGCAGTGAAAGTAAAAAGTCCAACAGGGAGAAAGTTAGTTCGATTATATGGTTCTGCACCAAATGAGCCCAATTACTACGTGTATCCCCCCCGTAGAGATGAGTCTGGGATTTGTCTAAATATGTGGTGATGCTGGATGCTTGAGATGAATTAAAACATGCAGTGGTGCTGACAGGATGAGATGATGCTGTTCAAGCAATGATGCTTGAGGATTCAGATGAGAGGAATCTATGCGTATTACGATGCTGGAAGCTTGAGTTGAGATGGGTCAACATAGCTTGTGTTGCTGACAGGTTCAGCTGAGATAAGTCAACACACGTAGTGATGGTGAAAAGGCAGGAAAATTAAGTGCCGATAAATGAATCGTAACATAAACGGGTGAAAGTGGAAAAAAATCCTGTTAGCCTCAGAGAGGTTGTCATAATTTTTTTTTTGTAAAATAGGCTGAAGAAAAGCAATTTCTGCTTTGGTAGCTTTTAGGTTTAAATCCTATCGACTACACGAAGGGTCGTTAATGCTGCATATCACTTGCAGGCCAGCAATCAAAAGTACTTTATCACATAATAGAGGGACTAACGTACTCTGTGTATATTTACTGAGAAACATCGTACCAAAGCTGCATAATCCGATTCTGGTGGGCCATTAATTTAAATAATGTTTTCGACATTTCGCCATCATGACATTTTAACATTTTTTTTAATTAGACTGTAAAGCATTGACATTTCTCATTGGTAAATGATTGTATGTTTAAAACATTTTAATTATAATCATCCAAAATCACATCATTTATTTTGCAGAGAATTTTTCTCTCGATATATATATATATATATATATATATATATATATATATATATATATATATATATATATATATATATATATATATATATATATATATATATATATATACTGCACGAATATGACAGTATCCTGAGGCAGATCTTTACTAAAGTACTTAACCTTACTCTAGAAGATGGGCAGTGGGACCAAGCTACACTCCCAGTCAGACTAGGAGGCATTGGTGTCCGCAAGTCATCTCAGATTGCTCTACCTGCTTTCCTGTCTTCATGCATTGCATCCAGAGGGCTTGTAGCAGCAATTCTCCCTGAACATCTTAGGGACACGATTGGAATCCATGACCAAAAGTTCGTTGATGGAGCCAGGATCTGGGATAACCTAACAGGCTCTGAAACCAGGCCTGCTCCCCCAACAACTACAAACAGTCGCACTGGGATGGCCCAATAGTAGAGAATATAGCCTCAGCAATGCTTCAGAGTGTGTCAGGGAAGGATAGAGCCCGCCTACTTGCAGTGAGAGCTCCTCATGCAGGGGACTTTCTTTGGCTGTTCCCAACTCCAGCCTTGGCACACGCCTCGACCCACAGACCATCCGCATTGGTGTTGCCCTTCGACTTGCCGCCCCTATTCTCGCCGAACACAGGTGTATTTGTGGCAGTGAAGCAGCAGACCGATTCGGGTACCATGGTCTTGTGTGTCGTAAATCCGAGGGAAAGATTGCAAGACATGAAGAGGTTAATAACATTATCAAGAGGAGCCTCACAACAGCCGGATGCCCAGCAGTAAGGGAACCACCCCAACTATGCAGATCTGATGGCAACCAAAAGCGTCCAGATGGTATCACCCTTCAAGCCTGGACAGACGGCAAGCAGGTGGTGTGGGACTACACATGTGCATCTACCTTGGCTGATACCTATCTCCAGTACACCAGGGAGGAAGGAGGGGCTGCTGCCACCTTCAGGGAGTCCCAGAAGTCGAGAAAATATGGAGAACTTGCCCATCATTATATGTTTGTTCCCATAGGCTCAGAGACCCTTGGCTCATGGGGAAAGAGTGCATCTAAGTTCCTCAAGGAGCTGGGCAAAAGACTCAACAGGGTAACTAGGGATCCCAGGGCAGCTAGTTTTCTGTTCCAGCGACTCAGCGCTGCTGTTCAGAGGGTAATGCATGCTGTATTCTGGGCACGCGCACCAGCTCGGAAGAGCTGGATGAGATTTTCGCATTATAATCAGTGACAAAGATGTAACAATATGTACTAGACATGTATCTCTCACCTCGTGTACTGTATATGCCATCTTTATATCAACAATGTATCTATATATATATATATATATATATATATATATATATATATATATATATATATTATTATTATTATTATTATTATTATTATTAAATCAATCTCTGGGTTACACAGCTTCTATAAAATGGTAGGCAGTCATGTTTGATCCAAAGAACGGGAAAAAGATATTCAATTCCCTGATCAAGAGCCCCTCGGTGACACCACGTCTTTCACTGGCTATTGCAGCATCCACATATACACAGATAACCTTCATCTAGTCTCAGGCAGTCAAGTTTTCTGGTTGGTTTCACTGAGCATCTCGCCCATGTGAGTGAGTTGTTGTTGAAGATCATTAATGGTCTTCATATTAGAGGCGTCCTGCTCCAGAAGCTGCCCCATATATATATATATATATATATATATATATATATATATATATATATATATATATATATATATATATATACCAATCTTAGGTCGAAGGAGATTCGAACCTACGCAGCTTGGAACAAGGTACGCAGTGCTCTACCACTGCAGCGCACTCGGCCAATACCTCGGCGCCCAGCTAACGTTAGACGTTTTGGTCCAAGGCAGCCAGCTTTCAGGTAGATGCCTTTGCATGCTGGGGATGAGATGAAAAGCTGAAAGCCACCTGCTGTTATATAGATAGTGACGCAAACAGAAAAATAAAACACATCACAATCTTCTTCAACTTTCCTTGCTACTTGCTCGCCCATTTAACACCTTCACTAACACATGTCTAATCATCACTGACTTAACTGCAGATGTTCAGCATCGTTAACGAGATTGTTAACGTCGTTAATGAGATGTTTAGCATTGTTAGTGTAGCGGAGGTGCTTAACATCATTAGTAGCACTAATGTTTAACCCTCTAGCCACGCAGGTGTTTAACACAGCTCGTGTGACAGTTATTCAACATTATTTGTGCTGCAGGTGTTTAAGTGTTAATAATGTTAACATCTGCACTCTCCGCCGTTTACCAAGGCGTCCATTGCTGTTCCCTCACCATAACGGCACTGTTATTGCCACAACGGAAATTGGAATGATTACAAATCCTGTTAGGGAGCTTAGCCCTGTATAGCTGTGTACAACAGTGTATTGCGGTGTATATCTGTGTATGACAGTGTATATATCAGTGTGTATCGCTCTGTATAGTAGCGTAAAGGCCTGTATCAGAGACTGTAATGCTGTCTGTTGCAGTTAGAGTATAGCCTGGGTGGAGATATAGCAGGTATATAGCTTCCAGTGTTGCGATATAGCAGGTATATAGCTTCCAGTGTTGCGATATAGCAGGTATATAGCTTCCAGTGTTGCGATATAGCAGGTATATAGCTTCCAGTGTTGCGATATATAGCAGGTATATATAGTGCTTCCAGTGTTGCAATATAGCAGGTATATAGCTTCCAGTGTTGCGATATAGCAGGTATATAGCTTCCAGCGTTGCGATATAGCAGGTATATAGCTTCCAGTGTTGCGATATAGCAGGTATATAGCTTCCAGTGTTGCGATATAGCAGGTATATAGCTTCCAGTGTTGCGATATAGCAGGTATATAGCTTCCAGTGCTGCGATATAGCAGGTATTTAGCATCCAGTGTTGCGATATAGCAGGTATATAGCTTCCAGTGTTGCGATATAGCAGGTATATAGCTTCCAGCGTTGCGATATAGCAGGTATATAGCTTCCAGCCTTGCGATATAGCAGGTATATAGCTTCCAGTGCTGCGATATAGTAGGTATATAGCTTCCAGTGTTGCGATATAGCAGGTATATAGCTTCCAGTGTTGCGATATAGCAGGTATATAGCTTCCAGCGTTGCGATATAGCAGGTATATAGCTTCCAGTGTTGCGATATAGCAGGTATATAGCTTCCAGTGTTGCGATATAGCAGGTATATAGCTTCCAGTGTTGCGATATAGCAGGTATATAGCTTCCAGCGTTGCGATATAGCAGGTATATAGCTTCCAGTGTTGTGATATAGCAGGTATATAGCTTCCAGTGTTGCGATATAGGAGGTATATCGCCCCTGGTGTAAGTATAGCAGTATACGGTGTTGACAGAAGCAAGGTGTGAGCATATATACCAGAAGCGTCATTGCCTATTGCTGTGTTAGTCAGCCTAAATGGCATTGCTCTCTGCCTCTTCTCTTCCCCCTCTTTCCCGTCTCCCTCCGCTTCTCTTTCTCTTCGTCTCTTCCTCTTCTTTCTCTCCTCTTTTTGTCCGATTTATCCTACGCATACACCTCCTGCCCCTCATTCCTGTGTTCCAGTGTATACATGTGTTAGTATACATGTGTATGCATATTTGTGTCAGTATCGACATGGATGTATAGAGTATTTGTGTATACTCGTAAACGTATATTGTTGTCTATATGCTTGTGAATATACTTGCTTGTATATACTCGAGATATACTTTGCCCACTTACTATTCATATATACACTGCATGTAGCCCTAGTGTAATGTGTCCCTCAAGTATCATACCGTGTCCCCCCAGCATATTCTCTCTCTCTCTCTCTCTCTCTCTCTCTCTCTCTCTCTCTCTCTCTCTCTCTCTCTCTCTCTCTCTCTCTCTCTCTCTCTCTCTCTCTCTCTCTCTCTCTCTCTATCTCTCTTCTCTCTCTCTCTCTCTCTCTCTCTCTCTCTCTCTTTATATCCTTCTATCTCTCATTTCTCTCTCCATTTTCTTATATATATATATATATATATATATATATATATATATATATATACTATATATATATATATATATATACTGCGTATTTTGAGTATGATGCCCTATTGCTATACTCATGTGTCTTCATATTTCTGTTCAAGTATCATGTATATGATACGCATTTTTTACCGAGTATGATTCTGTGACGCTATTTTGCATATGTTTCACGGGTATGTCTGTTTATTTTCCGTGATCGTATACAGTTTGTCGCTCTGTTTATGCGGTATTTTGCAGCTCACACCGCAGAACGGGTTCAGTCGGGTCTCGTATATATTAATTTTATTATTATTATTATTATTATTATTATTATTATTATTATTATTATTATTATTATTATTATTATTATTATTATTATATTATATTTAATAATAATATATATATAATAATAATAATAATAATAATAATAATAATAATAATAATAATAATAATAATATTATTATTATTATTATTATTATTATTATTATTTTTATTATTATTTCATCTTTCTTCTTTACACTCAACGTTTTTTAGAAGAAAAACCGAGACTTCAACAAATACAACAGAACAGTCAACCAACACATTAATACAATCAAGAAATCAATGAAAACAATTAAAACAATCAACAAAGAAGATAAATCTGTAAACAAATCCTTAAAAATAGTCGAGGACTCAACAAACACAATATAACAAACAATTAAAAGCTCAACAAAAACAATGAAACGTTGCACGAAAATTATAAAGATAAGAAACACGATAAAGAAAAAAGTAAAGCGCAATAAAACAGTCAACAAGTGTGATAAAACTGTCGAGGTTTTAACAACCACAATATAACAGTCAACAAAGACAATTTAAGATGCAACAGGTCAACAAACACAATGAAACGGTGCACAAAAAAATGATAAAACAGACAACAGACGCAATAAAAGCATAAATATAGCACAATAAAACAGTCAGCAAGCACAAAACAGTTGAGGGTTTAACAAACACAATAAAACAGACGAGTGCTTTAAGAAACACACACACACACACACACACACACACTAAGAGTGTCTCAATATTCCCCCTTTATATTCTTCTTCCTCTCCTCTCGTTCCTCTTAATCTCTTACCTTCTCTCCTTCCTCTCTCCGTCTTTTCATTACGTTTCTCTTCATTTTCCCTCTCATATTTTTTTATCTCTGCTTCACTCCATCTTCCCATAATTCCTCTTTGCGTCCCTTCTTATTTCCCTTCTTCCCATTCCTACTTCTTTCCTTCACTTTATTCCTTCTTCCTACACTACTTATCTTCTTCTCTCTCTCTCTCTCTCTCTCTCTCTCTCTCTCAGTTCCTCACTTTCTTAATCTTTCTCCCTTCTTCTACATATCATCTGTCCTTTTTTATCTCCATTTTCCCCATTCGTTTTCTATCTCCATTTTCCCCATTCCTTCTCCAATTTATTCATGTTGTGTATCCCTCCCTCCTTCATCTATACTTTTTGGTAAGTTATACCACCCTATTTATATTCCATATGTTAGGTATCCCCGAAGGGAGATCTTCATGAAGCTGCCTGAACTTTTCTTATTTTCTGAAAGTTTCATTTGCCTGAACTTTTCATTTTCTGAACCTTTTATTTCCCTGAACTTTTAATTTTTTTAACTTTTTATTTGCCTGAACTTTTCATTTTCTGAACTTTTCATTTGGCTTAACTTTTCTTTTCATTTTTTTTAACTTTTCATTTGTCTAAATTTTTCATTTTCTTAACTTTTCATTTTCTGAACTTTTTATTTGCCTTAACTTTTCTTCTCATTTTCTGAACTTTTCATTTGCCTGAACTTTTCATTTTCTGAACTTTTCATTTGCCCGAACTTTTCATTTTCTGAACTTTTCATTTGCCCGAACTTTTCATTTTCTGAACTTTTCATTTGCCTAAACGTTTAATTTTCTGAGCTTTTTATTTGCCTTAACGTTTCTTCTCATTTTCTGAACTTTTCATTTACCTGAACTTTTCATTTTCTGAACTTTTCATTTGCCTGAACTTTTTATTTGCCTGAACTCGAGAAAGCCTTTTTCAGTCACCATCAAATTTTCAACAATTAGTGTACTGTAACGAGGACCAAATTCTCGGAATAATTCGACGACAACTAAGACTGAAACTCCTATGTGTATGCAAAACAACCATGGGTGGAGTTGAATGATAGCTCTAGGCCTTTCGTGTTGCGATCAACACATCATCAGGAGCTTGCAGTGTTGCTGAAAGGAGGAGGAGGTCCATGCACATACGATCACAGGGAACGATTTTTTGTTTATTACTCGACAACGCCTTATCCGATCGGCTTCAAATTTTCAACACGTGTGTAATGTATCTTAAGCAAGATTCACGGGTCTCATTTGTATACGTAGGTGGAGTCAGATTCCTCTAATAAGTCAAAAATTTTGATGGAGTTTATTAATGACATTTACCCTTTTTTTTAATCTCGAAATGGTACAGAATTATTTTCTCTTATTGCATTATTTTGCCTTGATGATGGTTAGAGGGAAGGGGAGGGCTCTTGATTTAAGGAACTGAGTTTATCCCCCCCGCCCTCCTTGGATCGAATTTAAATGCCTCCCAGTAATTAAACAGGCGCTGCGTCACCCTCCCTACGGGTTTAGCGCTCTGTTGTGATTGAAATATATAACGGTTGTGGACTCATCAACTTGCAGTGGCCAATGCAACGTGTGCAATGGATGGATCGTTTCACGGGGGGTTAAGGCTGTATAGGCACAAATTTGATTGGATTCTGTGCAATAACTGGGAAATGCATCTTCTGGTCAGCTTTAAACTTGATGTCAGATTTGTGCAAGTTATCACGTGCCAATTTTATGAAACAAATTGGTTTCTGTGAGGTAAGTGGAGATTATCTCTTCCAATTAAAAATAGGGTCAGTGTCTGACTTCATTTGGTGACCTTGTATTAAATTATATTAATGCTCTTTTGTGTGTGTTGTTGACGTCTTGGTGCTGCCCTCCCGCTCAACCTGACGTCAGACTCACCTGTTGATTACCTGGTCAAGTAGACTGTTTGCTCTAGCAGCCCGCAGCATCCGAACAAACATCACAACCTAGCGCATCTCCCTAATTTCATTACCTTTCCCACTCTACCATCCCTCCCCTTCCTTATCCATTATTCCCTCTCCCTGCCGTTTTTTCTCCTCTCTCTCTCTCTCTCTCTCTCTCTCTCTCTCTCTCTCTCTCTCTCTCTCTCTCTCTCTCTCTCTCTTTCTCTCTTCTCTCTCTCTCTCTCTCTCTCTCTCTCTCTCTCTACCTTCCCACCTCTCTTTAGCATTTTCACTTCCTTAGACTCATCTTTCTCTCAATTAATATAAACAATAACAACCTCTCTGGAGGCTCGACATTAGGGTCGAAATAATCGGAGCCAGGAAGGTGTTCATTACTAAAATAATAGACATGGGATGGAATGAAATGGAAAGAGAGAGAAAGAGATAAAAAGAGACAGAGACAGAAATATAAATATTTAGCTAAAATAGCTCTCTGTACGTCATGTATAAGACCAGAAAAGAGAAAGAGAGAGAGATGGTGGTAGGAGTATCTAGTGGGGGGGGGGGAGAGACATCGCCATGTTCCTCTACTCTCATCAGAAAGGATCCACGACGCTTAGTGGAGCTCAAACCTGAAATGAAAGCAATTTGTAACAAGCAGTCAAGTGAGGGAGGGAAGGAGGGAGGGAAGTAGAGAGGGAGGGAAGAAGGGAGGGAAGGAAGGAAGGAAGGAGGGAGGGAGGTGGAAAAAGAATAAGAGAAAGAGAAGAGGAAAGAGATAAAAAGAAGGATAGAAGGAAAAAAAAGAGGGCCATGGTTAGAGGAACTTCTTGATAGTTACTGAAGGAACTGTTCAAGGTACTGTTTAAGGTCCTGTTTAAGGCACCGTCTAAGGTGCTGTTTAAGGCACCGTTAAAATACTCCTTAAAATTCTGGTACAGTACTGTTTAGAACGTTGTTTTAACTTCTATTTTTGCACTGCTCACTCCATAGTGCACTGTCAGTGAAACCGTTGTGGCACTGTTGAAGCATGGAACACCGTTGCGGCACTGTTGAAGCATGGAACACCGTTGCGGCACTGTTGAAGCATGGAACACCGTTGCGGCACTGTTGAAGCATGGAACACCGTTGGCCACTGCTGGGCCAGAAGCTCAGTAATACCAACACAGTGAAACACGACACAGACCAAGGGGTCATTT
The DNA here is from genome assembly GCA_009830355.1 of Cherax destructor. NCBI lineage: Eukaryota > Metazoa > Arthropoda > Malacostraca > Decapoda > Parastacidae > Cherax > Cherax destructor. Next base: position 458,883 of record WNWK01000131.1, read on the forward strand.
CAACCTCCAGATGTGGCAATATTACGAAGGCCGGGACGGAGGTTGTGCATCCAACAGTTCTGGTAATACTGAGGAGAGAGAAAGAGAGACAGACAGACAGACAGACAGACAAAGAGAGAGAGAGAGAGAGAGAGAAAGAGAGAGAGAGAGAGCATCAAGACTGAAAAAAGAATTACAGTAAGCATAAAACGGCATGCAAAGATATGCTAGAAAAACCCTTAATGACCTCACTCTTCCTAATCTCCTCACTCTCTTTCCCTATTTTTACTGCCCAATCTCTTTCATTCCTCTTCTCTCTTTATCTCTCTCTCTCCTCTCTCTCTTCTTCTCTTTCTCTCTCTCTCTCTCTCTCTCTCTCTCTCTCTCTCTCTTCTCTCTCTCTCTCTCTCTCTCTCTCTCTCTCTCTCTCTCTCTCTCTCTCTCTCTCTCTCTCTCTCTCTCTCCCTCTCTCTCTAAATGCCATCCTAAATTTTACATTCATGTCAGTTCCCAGTTATCTGCAGGCTGGTCATAATGACTTGGTGGTCCTGTTTGGGCGGTGATGAGCCGTTGTATATAATATTTAATGTTGTTCAGACTCAGCTCACCAACTCTAATTATCTATTTAGGTAGTATCCCCTACGGGTTAATGTTCAGTTTTATAATGATGAAGCTTTCAGTGTGTGTGTGTGTGTGTGTGTGTGTGTAAAACCGTGGAGCTGTGGTGTTTGTCGGAGTTGAAATCATGTTCCTGACCCCGATTTTTGACTTTCATGGTTGACAGTTATTTGCTGCCGTACCTACTCTTGAAAAGGTGTATACTAATGTCTGTTTCCGCCTCTTCCTCCACATCTAAGATGATTCCTAAGATTAAAGACTTGTTTCCTAACATTCCCTTGGAATCATCTGTCATCTCGCCTCTATTTCTAACACACACCTGTGCCCTACTCCCTGACACACACTTGTGCCCTACTCCCTAACACACACTTTATACCCCACTCCCTAACACACACCTTTTCCTCACACCCTCGCACTCACCTGCTAGCTCCTGTTCAACACACACCTGCTAGCTACTCTTCAACACACACCTGGTAGCTACTCTTCAACACACATCTGCTAGTTACTCTTCAACACACACCTGCTAGCTACTCTTCAACACACCTGCTCCCCACTCCCTCACACACACATGCTCCCCACTCCCTCACACACACACCTGCTCCCCACTCACACACACCTGTTCCTCCCCACTCCCTTACACACACCTGCTCCCCACTCCCCTGGCAGCGCTGAGAGGGGCAGACACAGGCAACAACAGTAATCACAAACACGTCTGGATTAATTTGTATTAAGAGAAGTCTGATGACTTAATGGTGAACTCTGGATATTGTATGACATACAGCCCTCTTAATTTGTTGTTTAATTTCTGGCTCCATGCCTGTTTTGAATTACATATATATATATATATATATATATATATATATATATATATATATATATATATATATATATATATATATATATATATATATATATTTTGTAAAATGAATTAGCTACAAAACCAGATTTGAACACAAAATAACACAAGTAATAATGGAAGATAATGCGAAGAACAAAATAGATTTACTGAGCGTTTGTTATTACGCAGAAGAAGAGTGTATCTAATGACATACAGAGACTAACTGTAGCTATGTGGTCTGAAGGCCAATTTCGCTGTTGACGTTTTTGGTCAACCAGGCTGTTGCTACTAGCAGCCCCATAGGCCTACCAAGTCATCACAGCCTGGCTGAGGCAGCATTTTTAGCAGGTAGTAGTCCAGGTATTCTTCCATGTAAGGTAATAGAAGCTAAAACCTTTGGTAGCTTCAAAGCACTGAAGCAAATGCTTCAGTGCTTTGGGAAAAGGTTGGACAAATGGGTAGGTCGTAGTGAATGACATTTCATGTATTGGCGAGTAGGCCTGCTGCATTGTCCCTCCATTCTTATATTCTTAAACTATGAACGAAGGAAGGGAGATAGGGGGAAAAGTTAGTGGGGATGAGGAAGCAGAATAAAGGGCGATGGGCGAGGGAAGGGTTGCTGGAAAGGGAGGCAGGGGGAAGAGTTAAGGGGAATTGTAGTGACGATGTTATCGCATCAGGCCAGCTGTCTAGGGAGGAAAGGGAGACGAGCGTCACTCACTAATTCGGATTAAGTTAGTTTCTGGAGCTGAGCCATATTCCCCATCGGCCTGACGGAATAATAAGTGCATCTCACTTATCCAGCCAAACGGAGGAATGGGGATGGAAGATAGTCTCTCCTGTTTCTCCAGAGCTGTAGCTGCGATCCCAGTGCTGGTCAAGGGGGTTTAAGTGGTGAAGCAAAGCATTGCGAACCAGGTATGAAAGTGAGTGTGTGTGTGTGTGTGTGTGTGTGTGTGTGTGTGTGTGTGTGTGTGTGTGTGTGTGTGTGTGTGTGTGTGTGTGTTTGTGTATCGTTTCGAACACTGCCAGAAATGGGTATCCTTTGGAACTCGGTGTCAATACAGGGTATCATTTCGAACTGGGTCCCAGGAGTGGCCATCATTTCGAGCACGGGGAGCTACGAATAGGCATCATTACGAACAAGTAACTACGAATGAACCATCAGGTCGACCTCAAATCCTACGGCTGACAAACATTTCGAACCGGACAAAATGAGCCCAAACATCGTTTCGAACTCTTTCCTTCCAGTAGGCAGCTGCACCCTCGTTGATGGGGTCCCTCATACATAAACACACCGAGAAAGAAAAATCGAGAAGACATCAAGGAGTCCTGAAGGAGAAACCAAGGCACCCAGGCTGATGTAGTGTGCTCCTCCCATTCAATAAGATAAAGTTGTTTGACAAATTGTCGGATCGCTCCTTCTGTGTATATACGGAGAGACGGCCACTGTCTCTTATAAGGTTAGGGAGAGAGAGAGAGACAGAGAAAGAGGGGATGGGGAGAAGGGAGGAAAAGGCAGAAAAGGAAAATTCTGTTGCTATTTTGTTAGAGAAATCTTGGAGGTTATGTACTCATCTAATTGTGGTTGCAGGGGTCAATTCATTGCTCCTGACCCCACCTCTTCTCTGGTCGCTACTAGGTCACTCTCTCCCTGCTCCATGAGCTGTGTGTGTGCGCAAGGCGATGCAGTCTTCAGCTCTAGACCTCTGTTTCTCTACATAAAATCGACCTGCATTACTGGTTCCTTGTCAGTAAGGCTCTGTCTTACATCTTGTTGAAACTGCGTCGGAATTTTTAATAGCCTAATTTACATGACTGAGTATTCGGGCTTTTGTTTTCATCTGTTTAAGGATGAATCTGTTATTACTCATTGTGATATTTTTAACCTAGTTCTGAAGCTGTGGACCTGTTCGTCTTCCACTACGTGGTTTCTCAGTCCATTCTGTATTGTTACTAGTCTACTCAGATAAACTGAAACCATTAAAGAGGTTTTAATATGAGGAAATTGACCCTCTCATTAAAACAACTCGGTTTCACGTACATGTTTCTAAAAGTCAGTATTTTGTCTAGAAATATTCCCAAGACCAAGAAGAAACACAATCATTGTCTTGGATTGGAATATTCAAAGTCGGAGCTTGGAATATTCTCGTAACCTTGAGGAAAAACAATCACTCAGTCTTAGCCAGGAAGATTTCTGAGAAAATACAATATAAGAATTGGATGGAGGCAAAATTGTATTTTGGCTCCAGAAAAGAATAACAAATCAGGAAAAAAGTAATGACTCTGTTTGCAATCTAATTTGATAGTGAGTTATCACAGGGAGCGTCTTACTAGGCTTCTTAGAAAGCTTCTTAATAAGCTTCTCGATAAGTTTCTTATTGACCTAATATCTAAGCTTATTTTATTAGCTTATTTTAAAGTGTCTCTTAAGCTTCTTGGCTTCTTAATTAGCTTCTTAATACGATACTTATTAAAGCTTTTCAATAAGCTTTCTGAGTAATTTTATCCAGGCTTACCAATAAATACAGTGCAAGTGATTCTTATTAACTTAACCAACTGAAAGAGAGTATTTACAATATATATATATATATATATATATATATATATATATATATATATATATATATATATATATATATATATATATATATATATATATATATTGTTAGTGCAGTATATTAAGAACAATTCTCAAAGGTCTTATTGCTTACACAATACATGAAGACTCGTGATTAATTTCCAGTCAGCGAGACTCGAATGTAATATTTCTCTGTCTAGAGTGCCAGAGTGCTAGAGTACTACAGTGCCATGGTACAATAGTGCCAGAGTGCTAGAGTGCCAGGTTGAAATTTATTCAGGGGTGCCATTTAATTCAGTGATAAATCTTTGTGACTTAGCGATGCTTGAGCGATACTTCGGAGCAGTTTGTCAGGGGAAGAGAGCAGGGGGAGAGAGCAGGGGAAGGGAAGATATGGTGGCAGGGGCGTGAACTCTTCCTTATGCCCTTTATTTATCCCTTCCTCCATCTCTTCCTCCATCTATGCTGCGTTGATTCCATCCCTTTTCCTATCTTTGCTACCCTTCTACGCTTCGTTCCCTGCCTCTACCTTTCATACCCTTCATTTGCATTTGCTTCCCTTCCTCCTTCCCTTCTTACTTGATTCGAGGAAGAAGTAGCTCCAGTCCCTCGGATCATGAGTTCATTACCAGTATCAAGGGAGATTCTCCTTGAAAATACTTAAGGCTTTACTATGGCATTCGCCCGTTTACGAACTGCTAAACACACACACACTCACACACACACACCACACACACACACACACACAGAGGTAAATTTCTGTAATTTTGGAGATGTATTATGTATCCCATGGTACCATGGGAGACCCACAGGAACATTACATTTTTTTATGGAACTATGAAATAAAAGAGGTAAGCAATGATGGGGGAGCACCGGAGATAAGGGAGGAGAGACGGAGAGAGAGAGAGAAAGAGAGAGAGAGAGAGAGAGAGAGACGGAGAGAGAGATAGAGAAAGAGATAAGAGGGTCGAAAGATAGGGGAGAGGCACAGACAGTAAGGGAGGGGGGGCGTGGAGGGTCATAGTTATCAGAGGAAGGGGCCAGGAAGTGCCAGATGGGTCAGACAAGATGGTAAAATACGAGATGCAGTGCCATATGTGACGGTCTATGGAGTGGAAGATGTAAAGGGAGAGGGAGAGAGAGAGAGAGAGAGAGAGAGAGAGAGAGAGAGAGAGAGAGAGAGAGAGAGAGAGAGAGAGAGAGAGAGAGAGAGAGCAAACAACCCAAATAGTTTTTTTTATCACACACACACACACACAGATGAGTCAAAGGGATGTTAGGAAGCATTTCTTCAGCCACAGAGTAGTCAGGATTGGAATAGTCTAGAGAAAGATATAGTGGAGGCAGGAACCATACATAGTTTTAGGACAAGGTATGATAAAGCTCATGGAGGAGCAGGGAGAGCAGAGACCCAGTAGCGGACAGCGAAGAGGCGGGGCCAGGAGCTGAGTCTCGACCCCTGCAACCACAATTAGGTGAGTACAATTAGGTGAGTACACACACCTACACACACACATTCAGACATTACAAATATCACTTCTAACCACAGACAATGTTCGGTCACCTTTGGTCTGGGATCAAATTAATGGCAAAGTGCAAGAGGTAAGCAGCGAGTGTGTCCTTAAAAAAACAGTCATTCTCATGAACATGAGGCTCTCCTCTCTCTCTCTCTCTCTCTCTCTCTCTCTCTCTCTCTCTCTCTCTCTCTCTCTCTCTCTCTCTCTCTCTCTCTCTCTCTCTCTCTCTCTCTCTCTCTCTCGTGTGCTCATATTCGGGAAAAGAAAACAGTCAGCAAAAATAGAAGGTTTTCCGGGAGGCTGTGAAGTTTTCCTTGTCTGGTAGAAACAACCTCTCGACGCTTTTCATTACCTCTGTGTTGGAGTTAGTATTATTCTCTGATGGAGTTAATCCACTGTTTGTTGGAGTCACTCCCACTGTGATGGAGTCACTCCAACACAGTGGGAGTGACTCTGTTGGAGTCATTCCCACTGTCTTGGAGTCACTCCCACTGTCTTGGAGTCACTCCCACTGTCTTGGAGTCACTCCCACTGTCTTGGAGTCACCCCCCACTGTCTTGGAGTCACTCCTACTGTCTTGGAGTC
>WNWK01000131.1:467500-505000 GCA_009830355.1 Cherax destructor
AGAAGAGTTTCTTAAAAATAAAAATATTAATAATATAGTGTAATTCAATACAAAATACCAGTTAAACTAAAAATTAAAAGGTTTTTAAAGAATCATGTAGGCCTACCCGTTGCTGGTTGTGGAGGTGACTTCATGACAGTTCAAGCTTTAGGGCTAAAAAAATGTAGGTCCTTCACTGGATAAAGCTCTAGTGTGCGAAACGTAGCTTTTAATGAAGTCATTCCCTGTTTACATGTTTTTCGTTAATTTCTGCAACAGTTTCGCTTTCTGTGGTGACTTAAATATACGTAAGCAGAGAAAACCAAGTTGTTTAGCAACGTTTTGCCACTGTGAAGGCAAAAACGTAGCAAAATTAAATGGCTTAACTCTGGAAAGCCTTTTAATTTTGCTTCTTAAAAATGCTATTTAAAAAGCTTTATTCTGTAGAGCCTTTTAATTTTGCTACTTAAAATGTTAATTAACAGGCTTTGCTCTGTAAAGCTTTTAATATTACCTCCGTTGTCCCATGTATGGAAACGTTTCAGAAATAAAGATGTCTATTGCACATATGTCTTTCTCATCTGGAGATAAATGAGATAAAATACCGACACGATGGATAAATAGTCATAAATTCAGTATATTGACTACGTGACTTGATAAAGTCAACCGTGTGGGCGAAACGTAGTCTTATTCATCTACTTGTCAGTGTTGCATATCATTATTGCAACGATAGCACTTTATTGCGTAATAAAGCCGGCGATCACGAGCGTCCTCGCTGGTCAGAGGTCGCGAAGCGATGAGCGATCGAAGGATCGACCCCCCGCATTACGATTTCCCTTAAATAAAACAATAAAATTCGCTAATAACGTAATTAGAACGTCTGTATAAATTATACCCAGCTTTCGTTGGTCTAATTTATGAATACATTTAACACTTGCCTGCATCTCTAGTCACAAATTCTCTCCAAACAAAACAAAAAATCGTATATAATTTTGCTTTTGTCGACAGGGTTTAAATTCTCATTCATACGTTCTCCGCCTGGCTGATTTGGAAGATTAATTTCTATTGCAAGTGTCACAGTATGATTGATCATGCCCATTGCGACTTTTGTTTACAGGCTGATGCGTCCTTGTTTCTAGAGCGTCCGTTTAGCTGATTTGGCGGCTGCCGTAAAATGAGTTTCAATTCCAAGTCATTGTGTCAGTGAAGCGTTTCAACTCCCCTCTAGCGGAGAATATATTAAAAAGAAAAGGTCACAGTCACAGTACCATTGCCGGAACACTTCACCGGAAACTCGCACTTACAAGAGGGAGTTTATGACGACCCTTCGGTCCGTTCTGGACATTATCAAGTCACGGACCAGCACCGACGGACACTTCGTCATAAGGTGCAGGTCTCTAGCGAACTTCCCTCTGGTGTTCTCGGTCACAAGATTAGTAAATTTACAGGATCTAAATGTCGGTACTAGAGACGATAGGTAAGATTAGGTCAGGTTCGTCAGGAAACAGGACAAGTGTTTCCTGACGCGGGTCTTAATCAGATGATGACCCACCGTTGGAGCTTTTGGTCATCTGACCGAGGCCTTCCGCTGGCTTACCGGTCCACCCCTTTAAAAATTATGGTTATAGTTATAACTAGAGTCTTGATAGTTAAGGTGAGACACAAGATGTTGACCATTTTTTTTCTGGAGAGACAACGTTTAGCCCTATGTAAAGCTTTCTAGCGTCTGTAAAGTTCTTCACAAGGCGAAACATTGTCCCAATTATAGATTGTTTTGCAACGTTTCTCTTCACTGCTGCCATTTGGATTCTGTAAAAATATTATACATTAAAATGATGTAAAATAAATGAAGACCAAAAACAATAATTTTCACGATTCGTTGTCCCACTACATTCGTAAGTAAGCAACTCACGTAAGTCCATACACTGAAACCTTCAGTATAAACAATATTACTAATGAACTTTGACCGTCTGAGACTCTAAGCTTTGTCGAGGTTAAGAGGCTCCAATGATTCCCAAGTCGATATAAATGCTAATAAGATATATGGTAAGGGGGCAATTTTTTGTGAGGCCTCATCATCCTTATATCATGTTCTAAGCTGTGTACCTGGAGTATACCTGGATAGGGTTTCCAGGGTCAATGCCTCCGCAGCCCGGTCTGAGACCAGGCCTTGTAGATGTGACATAGTTATATAGATAGCACAAGACTTCCAAGTTCCCCATCTAGACTGTCTGCTGAGGAGTGCCAACTTCTGTCTAGGTTAAGGATTGTCAAAATAACTTACAAATTTATAGATGTTTGCTTACGTAATGAAAACGCAAACATTTACAAATATATATTCGCTTCTGTTTACATGGTACAAGCTCATAAGTGGAGACAGTATTGCTTACAACTCTCTCAAGTAACACAGTGCATAATACCAGTACTTCTCGGTACGCAGCTGTTAGTTATATGTCAGTGGTATTCAAATTCAGATTCCCCTAGAGGGCCTTCTAGGGCAATTCTAGGCCCTCTAGGGCCTAGACTGATGGACTGAACATTTCATTTCAAGGATGAGGAATTGGTCCTTCCCACTATTTCTTTACGTCTTCCACCATTTCCAACAGATTCATCAAGGCTAAGGGACTGATCACCTCAAACTACCTCGTACCCTCTACCACTTACAGAAATAATCTCTATATTGGACTGATGAAAACCACTCGCTAGCAAAACGTCTCCACATAAAGATACCCAGATGCTGCACATGTGTCGTATTCATCTCCACGCAGATGTTAAAATGAAATATCAATTAAGGTTAAACATAATTAATGTACACATGCATATGATCAGGGTACATTTGTCAGGCCTCAGCTTTAATTGTGCTTCCCAGCTGAAATAGTGCTAATTAAGGAAATAAATAATCAAAATCACATTCAACGGAAAGCAGTTTGGAGGTAAGTACGGATTGGCGAGTTGTATAGTGGTGCGAGAGAGTCAGGGAGGTAGAAAGGTGAGTATGATAGAATCAGGGAGGTAGAAAGGTGAGTATGATAGAATCAGGGAGATAGAAACGTGAGTATATCAGAATCAGGGAGGTAGAAAGGTGAGTATGATAGAATCAGGGAGATAGAAACGTGAGTATAACAGAATCAGGGAGGTAGAAACATGAGTATGATAGAATCAGGGAGATAGAAACGTGAGTATATCAGAATCAGGGAGATAGAAACGTGAGTATAACAGAATCAGGGAGGTAGAAAGGTGAGTATGATAGAATCAGGGAGATAGAAACGTGAGTATAACAGAATCAGGGAGGTAGAAACATGAGTGTGATAGAATCAGGGAGATAGAAAGGTGAGCATGATAGAACCAGGGAGGTAGAAACGTGAGTATAATAGAACCAAGGAGATAATATGGTAGACGTAACAAAACCAGGAAGGTAAATGGTGGGTTTAACGGGATCAGTGAGATAGAATGGTTGATGAAACAGGATAAAAAAAGAAGCAAGGTAGATGCAACAGACCCATCTATCTGTTACACTCACCTTCTGAGTACAGGAAAGTACCAAACCATACGGGGTCACACAAATCCTGAGGAAAGGGAGATGATTAATTTTGATCTTAGGAAATGAAGGAGTACCTCTCTTTCTTCAAATGAAGAGCCCTTCAAGGGCATCAGGATACACTCTCTTGAAGGTAAGAACATCAGAAGACAGTCGTAACAGCATCAAAGAGATGTCCTGATGTGTGTAATAGCATTTGGGAGAAGACTTGATGGTTGTAAAATCATAGCTGGGAGTGCTGTAATGAATGTAATTGGGAAGGTGCAGCCTATTTTGCAGCACCTGGGAGGAGGGGTAAATAGGTGTCACAGCATAAGGGAGAGTGTAGCAACGAGAGTGTAATTACATCAAGAGGAGGGTTGAAGGGAGATAACAGCATCACAGAGGCGCCCAGAGAGACGCTGAGTGACCTGGTCAGCAGAACAACATCAATGAAAGCACTGATGCCCTCATTGATGCCCTTGTGGTTGAGAGGATCTTTATCAAATATGTAATGGAGGGAAGGTGTGAGTGGTGTGACAGCAAAAGGAGGCAGTGTAATGAAAATAACAGGTGCTGAGAGGAAGGAGATAACAGCTAGTGTAACAGATGGGGTAACAGCATTAGGAAGGTGGTTTATCAGGAATAATAGAAGAAAACAGGTGGTCTAGCCGCTGTAACAACAACTAGGAAGAGGTACAAATGTTGTAACAGCAGAGTGAGGCAATATAATGAGGGTAGCAGCACGAGGGAGGCAGTGTAATGAGTATCACAGCAGCATGGAGGCTGGAGGCTGGTCGCAACACCTTTAGGGAGGCACTCTGGCTAGAATAACCAGATGAGAGAGGCAGTGTGTTGGAGGTAACAGCATCAGGGATGCTGTTGAAGGCTGGCCCAGGTCACCAGACGTGTGTTGAGACCCTCTGCAGGTAGCATTATGATCTTGCTTTATAGACGGATTAACCACCTCGTCTCAGCTATCTGCTACAGTCTTTGCTCGCTGAATCAAACACACACACACACACACACACACACACACAAAACACACACACATACATTTTATATATATATATATATATATATATATATATATATATATATATATATATATATATATATAACTTAACCTACATGGAGACAGTAACTCAGAAAATTAACTGATCTATATATTTCGACCCCTTGCTGGGGTCCTCTTCATGTTTCGCTTCCATTTCTCAGGCGCTATGTGACTCCTACGGGTAGCAGTTATATGTAAATATAATAATGATAATAATAATAATAACAACAATAATAATAATAATGCACTACCAATGCAATTTTCCTGAGTTGCATTTCACGCCTAAGCCGTGGAGGTTGCAGAACACATAAAGGCTGTAATGGCGGTAGTAAAGCAACTGTATTCGATATTACAGAATTCATGAACAGGTGGGCCACACAGGTATCTGCAATACCCACCGGTAAATCTACACCATATGTGCAACTGCTAAAATTTACACGTATTTTGTCGTGACGCAACACAAACTAAAAAACAAATAAGAGAAATTTTACAAAATATGAAATCACCTCAAGGTGTCGTTCAGTCTGCCACACACACACACACACACACACACACACACACACACACACACACACACACACACACACACACACACACACACACACACACACACACACACACACACACACACACACACACACTCACACATACTATATGTTTCACCCTGAACACACTGTGTGCCTTCTCATTCCCCCTTCGTCCACACTACGACACAAGTCGCACTCTGTGTGACACACATGAGAGATAGTGTGAGTCAACTCCGGGTGTTTGTGAGGTCGTATGAATACTAAACACCGGGCCTTCCAAAGCTGGATAATCACCATTGCATGCTGATTTAGGACTCCGGCTGATCTTGCTCAAATGCAAGTAGCGAAAGCATATGTTGTGGAGAGGCAGATATATATATATATATATATATATATATATATATATATATATATATATATATATATATATATATATATATTCTTCATTTCCCCTTGAACCAAATCTCGCAGCTTTCCTCATTCTTCTTCTGCCTTTTCCTCCTACTAATCCTCGCCTCCACCTATTATCCTCTTCCTCATTCCTTCCCTCCTTCCTTCTCTTCCTCTTCTTCCTTCTCTCGAACCGCCACCAGCCTTGTAAAAGTGTCTAATACACCGTGAAATAGTATAGTGTTCAGGAGCGTTGTGTGGAGAGTCAGCAATGTGATGTTAAGTTCTCTCTTCCTCACTACCAGACGATAGTTGGTAGGGAGAGAGGGTCTTACCTCATTAAGTACTTGTCCTTAGAAAGCGGTGAGGAAGGGAGCCTCATTACGTACTTGTCCTTAGAAAGCAGTGAGGAAGGGAACCTCATTAACTACCTGTCCTTAGAAAGCAGTGAGGGAGGAAACCTCATTAAGTACCTGAGAAAGCAGTGAGGAAGGGAGCCTCATTAGAGACCTGTCGTTAGGAAGGAGCAAAATAGGGAATCTGATTAGATACTTGTCCACGGTAAGTAGCGAAGGAGGGAACACGACTTCCAAGTTAGGTACCAGTTCTTAGGAATCAGTGAAACAGGAACCTCAATTCTATCGAGGAACCTGTTCCCTACAGGTAGTAAACGAGGGGACCTGAATTCTAAAAAGGCCATTGTCAATAGGGACAAGCACCTAATTCTATCTAGGAGCCTGTCTCTCAGTACTAGGCAAACGAAGAATAGACCTATCCTTATTTCTAGGTAGGTATGTCGGGTTCCTAGAGGGAATCGAGAGAAGGTACCTAGCTTCTAGATAGGTACCTGTCCTTAGACTGGGCCCTTCTGACCTTTCGCCAGCGAGTTTAACCTCTCCCCAGTCGTATGCAAATCTTGATTGCTTTGTCCAGGGCCTTTATCTCATGGGAGATATTAGTGCCTTTAAGATGGTGTTGTTAGTAGGTGATCCGAATTTTGTGCCATGTATTATGTATAAATATACATGTATGTATATATGTATCTATGTATGCATGAATGCATGTATGTATGCATATATATATATATATATATATATATATATATATATATATATATATATATATATATATATATATATATATATATATATATATATATATATATATATATGTATGCATGTATTTATATGTGTAAGTATGCATGAATGTATGTATGTATGTAGTATATATGTATGCATGTATGTATTTACATATGTATGTATGTATGTATGCATGAATGTATGTATGTAGGTATGTATCGAATTATAATCTATTTTTGTATTTTATTTTGTATGTTACAGAATACTTATTTTATACAGTACGTGAATGATTTATTGGTGTATTTTCTGCTATAGTCAGTCCATGTATGATCTATTGAAGAACTCTGTGTATTATACAGAATATATCTAATTTAATGTATTACGCGATTTATGCATAAATGATCGGTTTATACAATACATGCATGGTCCATTAGTATATTTTATGATTTATACAGTACGTGTATTATCAACTGATTAATTGTGCCTTTATACAATACATTCATGATGTATTGTGTCCTTTATCTTACTGTATCTTGCATCAGACTGTATAGACATTAAATACAATAAAATTATTATTTTGATAATAATAATAATAATAATAATATATTATTATTATTATTATTATTATTATTATTATTATTAATTTATAATGAATCGCAGAGTTCGTAGGTACCTAATAACGCCTGTTAAGTGGAAAGCAGTCACGTTTGATCCGAGTAAGGGGAGAATAGCTCCAATGCCTTAGATCAAGATCCCTTCAAGAAGAGGAAAGAAAAGGTCACTCCCCTTTCAGGGTGCCATTTCCAGGTACAGTAGTGTCATTTATTACCCTTGGCACTCCTCTCTCCTTCGTGATGATTTCCCCTTTCATTCCCCCCCCCTGTTCCCTCCTACATGTATCCGGACATGGTACTGACCCTCCCATATCCATATCCGGACACGTGATAGACCCTTCCATCTCCGTATCCGGACACGGTATCTGGATTCTGCTGCTGCTGTTGTTCACTCTACCATATGTGAAGGAATGTGTTTTTCTTTTTTCTTTCATTCTTTCTTTCTTTCGTTCTTCCTTTCTTCTTCTTCCTCTTCTTCTTTATAATAATAATAATAATAATAATAATAATAATAATAATAATAATATATTATTATTATTATTATTATTATTATTATTATTTATTTATATTATTATTATTATATTATTATTATTTTATTGATCTATTTATGATATATCATTATATTCATGCTAATATCATCATCATCATCATTATCAACACATGTAGTTTCCTGCTTTCTTTTCCCTTCTCTTCTCTCTCTTCTCCTCTTCAACAGGTTCATCGTATTCCATCATTCCTCTCTCTCTCTTCCCCTTCTCTCTTCTCTCTTCTCTCTCCTTCTCTCTCCTCTTCTCTCTCCCTCTCTTCGTTTTCTCTCTTTCCTCTCTCTCTCTCTCTCTCTCTCTCTCTCTCTCTCTCTCTCTCTCTCCCCTCTCTCTCTCTCGTCTCTCTCTCTCGTCTCTCTCTTCTCTCCTTCTTCTCGCTCTCTCTTTCATTTTCTTCTCTCTTCTCTCTTCTCTCTCTCTCGCCTCTGCTCAAGGAAGGAGAACGAGCCTAACTTCCAGCCTCGATTTATCTCTGTTATATCTCGTTTATAATGTTAAGATTAATGCTGAGGCAGGTGGGAGAGAGAGAGAGAGAGAGAGAGAGAGAGAGAGAGAGAGAGAGAGAGAGAGAGAGAGAGAGAGAGAGAGAGAGAGAGAGAGAGAGAGAGAGAGAGAGAGAGAGAGAGGAGGGAGACTGGTATATTGAGAGGTGAATGCTCAAAAGAGATTATAGGAGATAGGGAGTAATGTCTTAATGGGTGAAGGGAGGGAGAGAAGTGACGACAGGAAGAAAAAAAAGAGAGATAGAGGCGGAAGGAAACACATACGGACAACAGGAAAGGGGAAGAGAAGAAAGAGAGGAAGGGTAAATGCAGAGGCAGAGGAGTAAGAGGGTGTGAGTGAGGGAAGGAGGTAGGAAGGAAGGCCGGGATGGACAAGAACTCGCGTATTGCAAGCGTACATGAGTATCCTGCACGTACTGGAGTACTGCCAGAGAGCTTCCTGCCGTGCACTCGCGTCCTGTACGAGAGCAACCTGCAGTGCAGCGCTACTGAAGGCTGGTAGTAAACGAACAGGGCGGTCGCAGGTTCGCGAGAGAGTCTTGGGGAGAGACTGATATAACTGCCAATTAGAGCAGTAACAGCTGGTATGATTGGAAGCTGCATGAGGGCCATGCAACGAGCAACAGTAGCAGCAGCAGCAGCAATGGTAACAGCACATCATCAGGAGCAACAGCGCAGGTAACAGCAGCATTTCCACAGCATCCACGGTCACCCCTGGCCCTCCCTAGGTAATACCTTCAGGATTCGCCCTCTGTCCCCCTGCCCAGGTATTGGCCTTAGAGGTCGAGGAATTATATTATAGTGAAGGAATAGGTGAGTAATATGCTGGATGTGTGAGTTCGACTGACCGTCTTCAGGAACTCTGAATCAGTTTCATTCTCATCCCGAGAGAAAATATAATGGTGATATTTTTCTCTCTTATTTTTTCTTCTTGTGTCAGCATTGTAGGGAGTGTTTTAGGTGTTGAATTATTATAGGCAATACCTATAATCCAGCCCTTATCATCCTTAAAACGTTAGCTGTGTCAAGAACAAAACGAGAACCATCAAGAAGAACAGGAGCTCTGGATAGAGCTCCATTGAGCCTGTGACTTGATAAAGCTCTTCACAGAGCGACTCATTGTCCTGATGAGAGCTCTTTCTGCAACGTGCGCTCTCAGATTTTCTTGTTGGGATGACCTGGAAAACTTGGCCTAACCTAATAATTCGGGGAAAAAGTAAGATTTCATTTTCATTTTTGCAGTTGCAGGGAGTCACAGGGTCGTGTTCATGGCTTGTGCACCTGACTGCTGGGGTTCGATTCCTTGACGTGGTTTAGTTGTGATATCCTGTGTTGGTGCACCCTCGTGTGGAGTCAGCATCTCCTAGTCCGCCTCGCAATCATTATTTATTTTGCACGAAGAGAAAGAAATAAGTTATACACCATGACTTTATTGGGACGACGTTTCTCTAGGTGTGCAGATTTGCTTAAACAGGGCGAAACGCTGCTCCAGTGAAAGCTTGTTCTGTTTCTCGTGTGTCTTTCTTCACATTAGGTAGTAAACCATTTCGTCCTGTCGATGTTTTTCTCCCTTTAAACTGGAGCAGCTCTTTCTAATATCTTTTTCATGCTGTTTTTCAGCAATCGTCCGAGTCTCGTTATCGTCTTTTCTTCTATGTCAATCAATGCTTTCCCACTCATGCCTTGCACAGGTGTATATTAAAGGTCGTGATCATATATTCTCTTGGTTCTAGCGCCTTTCATCATATAACTTGTCCCATCCATCCTGGTACCATTCTGGTGGAGAGCCTCGGAACTTCTCGATTTTATGTTCCTGGCCAGATGAGGGTTCTTGCTGATGTTCCCAACTCAAGGCATAGGTAACATAGGCATAGGTAACATTTCAGCGATTCATTATTCAGTTTGATGAAGGCAGGTCTTTATTTTGTTGATAGTTTGAATTTGCATCTTGGGACAAATGTTTACCTTTCTGTAATGACACCTTCAAATGATTTATTTCCTTCGAGGTGATATGCTGTCACTGGTCTTTCCCCAGTGCTCACTTTCATTATTTTATTGGCGATTGAACTCAAGCAGCTACGTGCTTGACCATCTAGATGGTCGATCTTTCACAGCCACCTCAGGAGGCTCACAGATTTGGTAAATGATTTACACATAATAGGAACACTGACATAGAGAGAAACTCTTTTGTCAAAACTTGCCTATCCTGAGGTTTTGTTAATCATTCTTAGTCATTTTGTTTTAGAAATGATCTCATTAATTCTAACACCTTTCTTGTCAACCTAGATTTTTTTGTTATCCCTCAAGAGCATCGTGTCACAGCCTCATCCAGTTAAGGAAGATATATAGTCCGCTTCTTGTTATACTTTTCTATTAATGTTGTGAGGTAGAATTTACTATTTCTGAAATAAAGCCGATGTTCCCATACGTATATCATAGTTCCAGAAAGTGAACTATCCCAGCTGGTTATCTCTTTTTCATTACATTACAGAGATTTTTTTACAGATATTGAGCTGCTGATTAATATGACTTTAAGTTCTCCTCTCCGTCACCGTTCTTGTATCATGGCGAAAAGACTGCCACCACAGAGGTGTCACCTCCCTGTGATGATGAGAGTGTTTTGGTTATGGCTTCATCTGCTTCCTTCAAAGGGATAACTTTTCAGGTACCTTTGTTTCGTGTCTGTTCAAGTTGAAAAGAAATTTCAGTGCTTCTTTTATTTTGGTGATTGTTAGTTCAGGTCGTCCATTTTTCTCTTTATTTCTGGTATTGGGTAGCAAGAGTCAGTGTGTGTGTGTGTGTGTGTGTGTGTGTGTGTGTGTGTGTGTGCGTGAGTAAATGTGCGGAGAGAGAGGAAGAGGAGAAAGGGGAAGAGGAGGAGGAGGAAGAAAAAGAAATTACATTGATTTCTAAGGAATTTTTAATTATAACTTTTAATAAACACAAATACAAACATCCGAACGTAAAGACAAACATACAGAAAGAAAACACAGATGAAGACTGATAATGTAACATAAATCGAGAGACAGAGAGACAGGGAGAGACATAAAGAAATACGATACTGTGCGATTAGTGATGGTGGTGGTGGTGGTAGTGTTGCTAGTGGTTGTGGTGGTGCTAGTGGTTTTGCTGGTTGTGGTGGTGCTAGTGGTGTTGCTGGTTGTGGTGGTGCTAGTGGTGTTGCTGGTTGTGGTGGTGTTGCTGGTGGTGGTGGTGGTCGTGATAGTGATGTTGCTGGTGGTGGTGGTGTTAGTAGTGTTGCTGGTGATAGTGAGGATAAGTGGGGGGGGGAACGTGATGTCTATGTTATGCCGTGACGTCACAACATCATACCACTATCCTCATGTTAACCTCACACAAACCCTCACGGGTAACAACATGCAGGATGAAAAAGGGCCTTTGAAAACTCTGCCAAACTTTTAATTAATTCCCTTTTTTTCGGCTTCAGATATTTGTTGAGTGGAATTAAAAGGTCTGTGAGCCTGTTCGGACGGCGAGCAGCAGTTCAGAGGCGCCTACTACCCTGTGTGGTCAAAAGGACTTTGATAATAATGATGATGTTGAGTGTAACTATTATTATTATCACTATTATTATTATTATTATTATTATTATTAGTATTATTTTCATTATTATTATTATTATTATTATTATTATTATTATTATTATACTATTATTATTATTATTTTATTATTACTATTATTTTATTATTATTATTATTATTAGTATTATTATTATTATTATTATTATTATCACTTTCATTATTACTATTATATTATTATTAGCATTATTAATTTTATTATTATTGTTATTATTATTATTATTATTAGTGGAAAGCAGTAAACTATCTAGGGCCTTACAGTGCCAGGTGACTGGGAGGGTAACTCTAATTCCTGGGATCAAGAGCCCTTTTCCAGCATCAATGCTAATGTGTAACAGCTCAGTTTGTGAAGCATTCATCTCACAATCACAGGAGCCCAGGCTCGATTTCCATGACATAGGCGAGACGTATAGGCAGGTTTCCTCAAATCTATTGCCTCTGTTTACCTGAGCAAGGATAACAGCTGTTAGCCAGGACAATCAGCTGATCAAGAATAACAGCTGGTACCCTGGAAAATCAGCTGAGCGAGGATAAAAGTTCTGTCTATAAAGTGAGATGATCTTCACTAACAGCTCTAAGCCTCTAGAGTGACATGAGTTAAGACAACACCTCTCAGCTTGTAAAATGAGATGAGCTATGATAACACCAATTAACATGAAAATGAGCAGAGGAAGAATAACAGATCTTGGCGTGAAAAATTTACTATGAAAAAAAAAAAAAAGAGAGCAGGATAAAAATATGAAAGGTTCCCCTGAAAAGTATACATTCTCGTAACATTCTAAATTAATTTTTATGCTAAACAACAAAGATATCATATTTCTGTACTTTGCCAATTACCTTTACAAAAACACAACACGACTACTCTCAAAAGTAATTAAAAAATACTTTGACAATATTACATGAAATCAGATTAGTAATTGTGGTCGGACGCTGGATATATATACTATATATTTATATATATGTCGTGCCGAATAAGTAAAATTGATCAATTAGCAAGAACTCATTTAAAATAAAGCTCTTTTTAAAATATTATCTTATACATTTAAAGATATATTTTTTAATTTATGTTAATATCAAAATTAATAATTTTGTACCAAAAGAACCTTAGGAAACTTACCTAACCTTATTATAACAAGCGCCATTTAATTTAGCCTAACCCAACTAAATATATTTTAGATAAGTTTACAATAATTTAATAAACAAACACAATGAAATATATTTTTTTTCGTTGGGTTCAGAATGATTTTTGCGAAATTATTGCATACACAAATTTTAGCTTGATTTATTCGACAACAAGAGCGTTGCTATTTAAGCCAAAATGGCAAGTTTTACTTATTTGGCACGTCATATACACTGAGAAGTGTCTCTCTCAGTGTATATACGCTGAGAGGTGTATGTCTCTCAGCATATGTACGTTGAGAGGTGTATGTCTCTCAGGGTATGTACGTTGAGAGGTGTATGTCTCTCAGGGTATGTACGCTGAGAGGTCTATGTCTCTCAGTGTATGTACATTGTGAGGTGTATGTCTTTCAGTGTATGTCTCTCAGTGTATATACACTGAGAGTTTACCGTAATTCAGTATTCTTGACTGACGGCGAACAAACGACACGCAGCGTAATAATCATCGCGTAGTCGATAGACTTCAAACCCCATTAACCAGCCAGCCTGACTGAAATCAAAATATACAGATCTCTTTTTTCACCTGTTTCGTTTCTTTCTATCCACCTGGTTTCTCATTTCTTATCTACCATTTTTCTGACATTCTAATCTGAACATCTGGATCTAATGTAAGAATATCTCTATGTATACCTTGTACGGAAACTCTGTATACAAAGGGTACATTGCACATTCTTAGTTTTATCATAAAGACATTAAATTAGAAAAAATCAATAGTGTTGCAGTGAATAAATGCGCTGGTAAAGGCGGGAGAAATGGGTGTTTGTGAATCAGTGCAGTGGGGAATTTACACAAAATTGTTATATTTCATAGGCTTAAAAATGTTTAACAGAGTATTTGTGTTGCTTAGTGCAATAAATAAATTCTTTGCTCGTATATCTGATGTCCTATGTTGAATGTAGAGTTGAAAGGTAGAATAGAGAGAGAGAGTGAGAGATTGATAGAGGGAGACGCAGGGAGGGATTAAGGTAATGAATCTCAAGAACTTCAGCACTTGTGTTCCAAGACTACAGTAATAGATTATGCTATGTGATAAATGGTTTTGAAAACCGACAAGTTGAAGATTTAGACACATATGCAACGACCACTAACAGTCACAATTACAAATTAATAAGGATTTTCACATACCAACAAACCGTAAACACGAACTATCATAAAAGAAAAAAGAGATTACAGCGAGATACGCACCAGTTGACGGCTTGAGAGAGTCTACCTGGATGGAACGATGACCAAGATATGATTAATCGAAACATCCTACCCTATTACCCCTGACAAGTCAGAATGCCACAGCACACTTTACGATCTACTATTGGATACCCCCACTAGATGGCTCACGTGATGAATAATTACATATCTACTAAACGCAGGCAACAGGGTGATAGGGGAGAAGACGGGTAAACTAGTGGGTGGGGAAGAGACGGATAAACTGGCGTAAACTTTGTACGAAGTGATGAGACAGCAACAAGATTAATAGGAGTTTAGTCTGTAAGTAATTATCCAGGCAATTCTCCCAGCCAACTCTGGCTAACTCCAGTCTCTGTCGCTGACCCAGTGATCTACGCTAACTTCCCTCTATCCCCACTAACTTGTTAACTTCCCCTCTATCTCCGTTAAATTTACTAACTTCCCTCTGTCTCTGCTCATCTGCTGACTTCCCTGCATCACTGCACATGTCTGTAAAATTCGCTTTTGCGTTGGTCAACGCGAAGTCTAACGTGTAATTGTTTCCTATAATTACGGTTTCGCTGGCATTGGATACTGGATAATTTCCGCTATTTTGCCAACTTTCCTTGTTTCGACCTGGCTTATGCTACGTTGTTAGCTCAAGTTACCAACGCTACTTCGCTGCTAACTTTCTAACGTGTTTGTGTATTTGTTACACTTAATGATTACCCTTAATTAACTCTTTCAGCTGAATTAATAACTTTTTAAAGTCGAAGGATAAAAAGGTCATAGTGAAAAAAAAATGCAGAAGAGGGACGGTCATACACACACACACACACACAGACACACACACATACACACACACACACACACACTGGAGGACAGAAGGGTTAGAGGAGACATGATAACGACATACAAAATACTGCGAGGAATCGACAAGGTAGATAGTGACAGGATGTTCCAGAGAGGGAACACAGAAACAAGGGGACACAACTGGAAGCTGAAGACTCAGATGAGTCAAAGGGATGTTAGGAAGCATTTCTTCAGCCATAGAGTAGTCAGGAAGTGGAATAGTCTAGCGAACGATATAGTGGAGGCGGGAACCATAAATAGTTTTAAGACAAGGTATGATAAAGCTCATGGAGCAGGGAGAGCAGAGACCCAGTAGCGGACAGCGAAGAGGCGGGGCCAGGAGCTGAGTCTCGACCCCTGCAACCACAATTAGGTGAGTACACACACACACACACACACACACACACACACATACACACACACACTCACACACACAGGAGCTGTGAATCGACCCCTGCAACCACAACTAGGTGAGTACACACATGCATACACATACACACACACACACACACACACACACACACACACACACAATAAAGCTCTTGGAGTAGGAGCGGACTTAGTAACTATCAGCGAAGAGACGGGATCAGGAGTTGTGACTTAACCCCTGCAACTACAAATAGATGAGTACACACACACACACACAAACTCCTAATATATGTGTTTGTGTGTGAGTAATCTAACAAAAATGCTCCACTCCTGTTCCATTCATTATTTACCCTATAGTATGAGCTTTCCTGTCTGTAAATACGCCAGTCTGGCTAACTGCTATACCGCAGTCTTTGCAGCTGCTAATTTGCTAACTTTCCCACAGAGCTGCTGCTTTCCGCTAGATCATTACAATAACTCGTCGCAAGCACTTTGCCATCTATTTTCAGAACCTTTGGTAACTTTCTTTTTTTCTCCAAGAGACTAAACAGTTAATTCCCTTAACTTGAGAGTCTCGCCACTGGCGATTCATTTAGCTTTAGCTAATCCTTGAATGGCGATTCCGCTAACTTGCTGATCCACGATGGGTGTGACTCGGCTGGCAATGAAATCTGAATTTGACAAATAAATCTGATTCTAAATCTGGCTTTGTCCGTCGGTGATTGATTGATTGATAAGGGAGTTGTTTAGAGTGCTTACGTTAAAAACGCTGTATGTGCGTGGGTGAGTGCATTCACTCTGTCTACGAGTACATTCACTCAACGAGTTGGTCAGCGAGTGCATTCACTTAACGAGTAGGTCAGCGAGTGCATTCACTCAACGAGTAGGTCAGCGAGTGCATTCACTCAACGAGTAGGTCAACGAGTTCATTCACTCAACGAGTAGGTCATCGAGTGCATTCACTTGCAACGTTTCGGCTTGAAGCTCCTGGAGAGCGAAATGTTGCTACAATAAAATGTCTTTTACCTAACATACTGTCAGTAATTCTAGCAACATTCTTACACTGTGTCCATGGATGGGTGAGTGTGTTTCAGTGTGTGAGTGTTTTTACTCTTGAAAGGTTGAGAGTTTAAGTGGATCCGTACTCTGTGGGCGAAACGTTGGTAATAAAGGACCTCATTGTTCTGCATTTCTCTCTTTTTTCCTCCCCCACAGTATCTATTCACTTCAAATTGCTAAATACTGATGCTACTACTACCATTACCTCCACGACTACTGTTACTACTACTACTGCTGCTACAACTACTACTCTTACTACTACTGCTACTGCCATTACTACAACTATTACTACTGTACTACTACTACTACTCAGTGTGTTCAATATGTTCATCATCATAACGCAGTGAGTACGATCTCAGTCTCTTATATATATATATATATATATATATATATATATATATATATATATATATATATATATATATATATATATATATATATATATATATATATATATATATATATATATATATCAGGTGACTGTGAAACAGGAACCTGAAAGTGTTTTACATGATGGTAGGATTGCTGGTGTCTTTTTTCTGTCTCATAAACACGCTGGATAACAATTATATCTAGCTACTTCTACTTACACTTTAGGTCACACTACACAGACATGCACATGCATATATATACATACACACATCTAGGTTTTTCTTCTTTTTCTTAATAGCTCTTGTTCTTTATATTTTCTCTATTGTCCTTGGGGAAGTGGAAAAGAATCTTTCCTCCGTAAGCCATGCGTGTCGTATGAGGCGACTAAAATGCCGGGAGCAATGGGCTAGTAACCCCTTCTCCTGTACACATTTACTAAAAAAGAGAAGAAGAAAAACTTTATAAAACTGGGTTGTTTGAATGTGCGTGGATGTTGTGCGGATGATAAGAAAGAGATGATTGCTGATGTTATGGATGAAAAGAAGTTGGATGTCCTGGCCCTAAGCGAAACAAAGCTAAAGGTGGTAGGCGAGTTTCAGTGGGGAGAAATAAATGGGATTAAGTCAGGAGTATCTGAGAGAGTTAGAGCTAAGGAAGGGGCAGCAATAATGTTGAAGGATCAGTTATGGAAGGAGAAGAGGGAATATAAATGTGTAAATTCAAGGATTATGTGGATTAAAATAAGGGTCGGATGCGAAAAGTGGTTCATAATAAGCGTGTATGCATCTGGAGAAGAGAGGAATGTAGAGTAGAGAGAGAGATTTTGGGAGATGTTAAGCGAATGTATAGGAACTTTTGAACCAAGTGAAAGAGTAATTGTGGTAAGGGACCTAAATGCTAAAGTCGGAGAAAAGGTACCTAGTGATTGGCAGAGAGCGTGTATTGTTCCTTTGTATAAAGGCAAAGGGGACAAAAGAAAGTGCAAAAATTATAGGGGAATAAGTCTATTGAGTGTACCTGGTAAAGTGTATGGTAGAGTTATTATTGAAAGAATTAAGAGTAAGACAGAGAGCAGGATAGCTGGTAGGGGGTGTGTAGACCAAGTGTTTACAGTGAAACATATAGATGAACAGTATTTGGATAAGGGTATAGAGGTTTTTGTGGCATATATGGATTTGGAAAAGGCGTATGATAGGGTGGGTAGGGGGGCAATGTGGCAGATGTTGCAGGTGTATGGAATAGGAGGTAGGTTACTGAAAGCAGTGAAGAGTTTTTATGAGGATAGTGAGGCTCAGGTTAGAGTGTGTAGGAGGGAGGGAGATTATTTCCCAGTAAAAGTGGGCCTTAGACAAGGATGTGTGATGTCACCATGGTTGTTCAATATATTTATAGATGGGGTTGTAAGAGAAGTGAATGCTCGGGTGTTGGCAAGAGGTGTGGGGTTAAAAGATAAAGAATCAAATACAAAGTGGGAGTTGTCACAGTTGTTTTTTGCTGCTGACACTGTGCTTTTGGGAGATTCTGAAGAGAAGTTGCAAAGGTTGGTGGATGAATTTGGTAGGGTGTGTAAAAGAAGAAAATTGAAAGTGAATATAGGAAAGAGTAAGGTGATGAGGATAACAAAAAGATTAGGTGACGAAAGATTGGATATCAGATTGGAGGGAAAGAGTATGGAGGAGGTGAATGTATTCAGATATTTGGGAGTGGACATGTCAGCAGATGGGTCTATGAAGGATGAGGTGAATCATAGAATTGATGAGGGGAAAAGGGTGAGTGGAGCACTTCGGAGTCTGTGGAGAGAAAGAACTTTGTCCATGGAAGTAAAGAGGGGAATGTATGAGAGTATAGTTATACCAACACTCTTATATGGGTGTGAAACATGGGTGATGAATGTTGCAACGAGGAGAAGGCTGGAGGCAGTGGAGATGTCATGTCTGAGGTCAATGTGTGGTGTGAATATAATGCAGAGAATTCGGAGTTTTGGAAATTAGGAGGAGGTGCGGGATTACCAAAACTATTATCCAGAGAGCAAGGAGGGGTTGTTGAGGTGGTTCGGACATGTAGAGAGAATGGAATGAGACAGAATGACTTCGAGAGTGTATAAATCTGTAGTGGAGGGAAGGCAGGGTAGGGGTAGGCCTAGGAAAGGTTGGAGAGAGGGGGTAAAGGAGGTTTTGTGTGCGAGGGGCTTGGACTTCCAGCAAGCATGTGTGAGCGTATTTGATAGGAGTGAATGGAGACAAATGGTTTTTAATACTTGACGTGCTGTTGGAGTGTGAGCAAAGTAACATGTTACAGTTTTATAACTGTAGTGTAAAGCACCCCTCTGGCAAGACAGTGATGGAGTGAATGATGATGAAAGTTTTTCTTTTTCGGGCCACCCTGCCTTGGTGGGAATCGGCCGATGTGTTAATAAAAAAATGTATATATATATATATATATATATATATATATATATATATATATATATATATATATATATATATATATATATATCTAGGTAGTAGGTTGGTAGACAGCAACCGCCCAGGGAGGTACTACCCGTCCTGCCAAGTGAGTGTAAAACGAAAGCCTGTATTTGTTTTACATGATGGTAGGATTGCTGGTGTCTTTTTCTGTCTCATAAACATGCAAGATTTCAGGTATGTCTTGTTACTTCTACTTACACTTAGGTCACACTACACATTCATGTACAAGCATATGTATATACACACACCCTCTGGGTTTTCTTCTATTTTCTTACTAGTTCTTGTTCTTATTTCCTCTTATCTCCATGGGGAAGTGAAACAGAATTCTTCCTCCGTAAGCCATGCGTGTCGTAAGAGGCGACTAACATGCTGGGAGCAAGGGGCTAGTAACCCTTCTCCTGTATATATTACTAAATGTAAAATGGGAAACTTTCGTTTTTCATTTTGGGCCACCCACTTCGGTGGGAAACGGCCGGCGTGTTGAAGAAGAATATATATATATATATATATATATATATATATATATATATATATATATATATATATATATATATATATATATATATATATTTTTTTTTTTTATTTTATTAACACATCGGCCGATTCCCACCAAGGCAGGGTGGCCCGAAAAGAAAAACTTTCATCATCATTCACTCCATCACTGTCTTGCCAGAAGGGTGCTTTACACTACAGTTATAAAACTGCAACATTAACACCCCTCCTTCAGAGTGCCGGCACTGTACTTCCCATCTCCAGAACTCAAGTCCGGCCTGCCGGTTTCCTGAATCCCTTCATAAATGTTACTTTGCTCACACTCCAACAGCACGTCAAGTATTAAAACCATATGCCTCCATTCACTCCTATCAAATACGCTCACACATGCTTGCTGGAAGTCCAAGCCCTCGCACACAAAACTTCCTTTACCCCTCCCTCCAACCTTTCCTAGGCCGACCCCTACCCCGCCTTCCCTCCACTACAGATTTATACACTCTCGAAGTCACTCTGTCTCGTTCCATTCTCTCTACATGTCCAAACCACCTCAACAACCCTCCTCAGCTCTCTGGACAATCGTTTTGGTAATCCCGCACCTCCTCCTAATTTCCAAACTCCGAATTCTCTGCATTATATTCACACCACACATTGACCTCAGACATGACATCTCCACTGCCTCAAGCCTTCTCCTCGTTGCAACATTCATCACCCATGCTTCACACCCATATAAGAGCGTTGGTATAACTATACTCTCATACATTCCCTCTTTACTTCCATGGACAAGGTTCTTTGTCTCCACAGACTCGAAGTGCTCCACTCACCCTTTTCCCCTCATCAATTCTATGATTCACCTCATCCTTCATAGACCCATCCGCCGACATGTCCACTCCCAAATATCTGAATACATTCACCTCCTCCATACTCTCTCCCTCCAATCTGATATCCAATCTTTCGTCACCTATTCTTTTGTTATCCTCATCACCTTACTCTTTCCTATATTCACTTTCAATTTTCTTCTTTTACACACCCTACCAAATTCATCCACCAACCTCTGCAGCTTCTCTTCAGAATCTCCCAAAAGCACAGTGTCATCAGCAAAAGCAACTGTGACAACTCCCACTTTGTATTTGCTTCTTTATCTTTTAGACCAACACCTTTTGCCAAGACCCTTGCATTCACTTCTCTTACAACCCCATCTATAAATATATTGAACAACCACGGTGACATCACACATCCTTGTCTAAGGCCCACTTTTACTGGGAAATAGTCCCCTTCCCTCCTACACACTCTAACCTGAGCCTCACTATCCTCATAAAAACTCTTCACTGCTTTCAGTAACCTTCCTCCTATTCCATACACCTGCAACATCTGCCACATTGCCCCCCTATCTACCCTATCATACGCCTTTTCCAAATCCATAAATGCCACAAAAACATCTTTACCCTTATCCAAATACTGTTCACCTATATGTTTCACTGTAAACACTTGGTCTACACACCCCTACCTTTCCTAAAGCCCCCTTGTTCATCTGCTATCCTGCTTTCTGTCTTACTCTTAATTCTTTCAATAATAACTCTACCATACACTTTACCAGGTACACTCAACAGACTTATTCCCTATAATTTTTGCACTCTCTTTGTCCCCTTTGCCTTTATACAAAGGAACAAGACACGCTCTCTGCCAATCCCTAGGTACCTTACCCTCTTCCATACATTTATTAAATAATAGCACCAACCACTCCAAAATTACATCCCCACCTGCTTTTAACATTTCTATCTTTATCCCATCAATCCCAGCTGCCTTACCCCTTTCATTCTACCCACTGCTTCACGAACTTCCCTACACCCACAACTGGCTCTTCCACACTCCTACAAGATGTTATTCCTCCTTGCCCTACACACGAAATCACAGCTTCCCTGTCTTCATCAACATTTAACAAATCCTCAAAATATTCTCTCCATCTTCCCGATACCTCTAACTCTCCATTTAATAACTCTCCTCTCCTATTTTTAACTGTCAAATCCATTTGTTCTCTAGGCTTCCTCAACTTATTAATCTCATTCCAAAACTTTTTCTTATTTTCAACAAAATTTGCTGATAACATCTCACCCACTCTCTCATCTGCTCTTTTTACATTGCTTCACCACTCTTTTAACCTCTCTTTTTCTCTCCATATACTCTTCCCTCCTTGCATCACTTCTACTTTGTAAAAACCTCTCATATGCTAACTTTTTCTCCCTTACTACTCTCTTTACATCATCATTCCACCAATCGCTCCTCTTCCCTCCCGCACCCACTCGCCTGTAACCACAAACTCTGCTGAACACTCTAACACTACATTTTTAAATCTACCCCATACATTTTGACCCCATTTCCTACACTCTCACTAGCCCATCTATCCTCCAATAGTTGTTTATATCTTACCCTAACTGCCTCCTCTTTTAGTTTATAAACCTTCACCTCTCTTTTACTTACTGATTCTATTTTCCTTGTATCCCATCTACCTTTTACTCCCACTGTAGCTATAACTAAAAAGTGATCTGATATATCTGTAGCCCCTCTATAAACATGTACATCCTGAAGTCTACTCAACAGTCTTTTATCTACCAATACATAGTCTAACAAACTACTGTCATTACGCCCTACATCATATCTTGTATACTTATTTATCCTCTTTTTCTTAAAATATGTATTACCTATAACTAAACCCCTTTCTATACAAAGTTCAATCAAAGGGCTCCCATTATCATTTACACCTGGCACCCCAAACTTACCTACTACACCCTCTCTGCATGTTTCTCCCACTTTAGCATTTAGGTCCCCTACCACAATTACTCTCTCATTTGGTTCAAAAGTTCCTATACATTCGCTTAACATCTCCCAAAATCTCTCTCTCTCCTCTACACTCCTCTCTTCTCCAGGTGCATACACGCTTATTATGACCCACTTTTCGCATCCGACCCTTATTTTAATCCACATAATCCTTGAATTTAACATTTATATTCCTCTTTTCCTTCCATAACTGATCCTTCAACATTATTGCTACCCTTCCTTAGCTCTAACTCTCTCAGATACTCCCGACTTAATATATATATATATATATATATATATATATGTCGTGCCGATTAGGTAAAACTTGCGATTTTGGCTTAAATAGCAACGCTCATTTTGCCATATAAGACAAGTGAAAATTTGTGTATGCATAATTTGCCAAAATCATTCTGAACATAACTAAAAATATATTTCATTGTGCTTGTTTATTATTAAATTATTGTAAACGTATCTAAAATATATTTAGTTGGGTTAGGCTAAATTAAATTGCGCTTGTTGTAATAAGGTTAGGTAGGTTTTCAAAGTTTTTCTTGGAACAAAATTATAAATTTTACATTAACATAAATGAAAAAATATATCTTTAAACGTATAAGAGAAAATTTTAGAAAGGACTTAATTTTAGATGAGTTCTTGCTAATTGACCAGTTTTACCTAATCGACGACATATATATATATATATATATATATATATATATATATATATATATATATATATATATATATATATATATATATATATATATATATATATATATATATATATATATATATATAAAGGAAATTACAGGCTTTGTTTTCTTTCCACTGTTCTCCCCTCATCCAATTTGTCCTCATCCTTCATGTAATTTAGGGACCAAGACAGCAGAGAATGCTCAATGTGAGCTCTGACAAGCGCACTATAGTGTCGCTTACATTGAATTTTGGTTGCGAATAGCGTAGGGTCGACGATACTGGAGCACCGATTTATCTACGTTCGGGCGTGATATCGTAAAACGCCATCTTTAATATCGTTAAAGTCCGGTTATGGTATCGTTGTGTTCCGGCCTGATATCGGTACATTCTGCCCCTGGTATGGATGAATTCTGATCTGATATCTTTGAATAATTCCAACCTGATATCATTTGTCTCTGGTTTGATATCATTAAATTCCTTGTTGGTTGCGTTAAATTCCAGACTGATATCGTTGGATTTCATTCTGATATCGTTAGACTCTATTCAGATATTGTTGTATCTAGGCCTGATATCATCTAGTACCAGCGTAACATCAAGTACCCAACGTGATATCAAGTACCTGCCTGATATCAACTACTAGCGTGATATCAAGTACCAACCTGATATCATCAATTACAAGCGTGATATCATCAAGTACCCAGAGTGATATCAAGTACCCAGAGTGATATCAAGTGCCCAGAGTCATATCAAGTACCCAGAGTGATATCAAGAACCCAGAGTGATATCAAGTACCCAGAGTGATATCAAGACCCCAGAGTGATATCAAGTACCCAGTATAAAAGCCCCTTTTCAGAGACTCTTGCATTGTGTTGATTTTTGCCCAAATTTTTTTAACCGGCTGTATTTTTTAGCGTATTGTATCTTTTTTATATATTATTGTTACACCGAGTTGTGCATTCATTGTGAGTTAATTGGCAGAGTGGATGAATAATTGGTGAATAATTGATGAATTCATTATTCAACACCTGGAGAGAACATTTGTCTTATTGTTGGGGAATTCCGTGATTATTCTAGTTTATTTTTTCACAGTTTGATTAAACGATTTAATAACTGAGTGGTTGGTAGACTGAGTGATTGAGGAGTTGTCTGGTTAGTTGAGTGATTGGCAAGTAAGTTGGCTGCTTAACTGAGTGATTGGTGGCTTGAGTGAATTTGTTTAGAAAATGATTTGTTAGTCGACTGAGTGATTAATCCAGTGACTGGTATATTCGTTAGTTGAATGACTGATTGGTTGACTGGTTAGTGGAGTGATTGGTTGGTTGATTGCTTAACTGAGTGATAAGCTAGAAAGACCCAATTAGCATTGAAAAACAAACATGTACCAAAGACCAGAATCACAGAAATAGGAGAGTGTCTCCTCTCAGTCTTCCATTGAGAACCGAGACGTAGACAAGAGTACCAACACGGGCCAGTAGGTCTTAATTACAACTTACACGTCATATGCGTGTGGAATATGACGCATAGTTCATAATGTTAATGTGATATTCATGGTAATGTTATGTTTAGGATGTTAATGTGATGTTCATGTCGTATTTGGATATTTTATAAAGGGAAGAAGTTATTGAATCAGGTGATATATGTTGAATTTCAACCTCGTCTGACCTGGTACCCCTTTACAACTCGCTCTTTCTCTCACTTATACATTCTGCTGAAGAGGGTCACATTTCAAGTGTCGAAATATACAGTTAATATTGCATGTGTATAATTGTCAACAAGTGGGTTGTCTATCAAGAAGGTTTGAATAGAATTTGTATTTATATGTATGTATATATGTGTGTGTGTGTGTGTATGTGTGTGTGTGTGTGGAGACAGAAACTCAGAAGATTAATTGGTCTGTATACCTTGATCTTCTTCAGCAGAAGAGGATCCCAGAAGGGGATCAAAATATAGTTACCAAATAGTTTGATAAGTGCTAAAAGACCCAGGTAGGGTCGAAACGCCGTCCTAAAAGTTTCATTTAGAATTTGTGGGTTATTTGTAGCAAGCGTTTTAATCTAACCACAAAAAAACGTGAAAATACTGCGATAAACGTATGTTTCTTCTTTAACAAACGTGAGCAGTGTACATTACAAGGCTTAAAGGTTTACTGTTAACTTATTTATAAACTTGTAAAGTAATTAGTTTACTGCTGTGTGTACCTGCTGGAATTATTCCTTATAGGTAGATCAATTTAGTGTCACAACACTGAAACATTCCAATTGATCACGATCAACAACAGAGCCAATGATTTTTGCACATGTTAACCACGCCTACGCCAGAGTACCTACTGACCAGCGTCCCTGCTGACCAGCGTCCCTGCTGACCAGCGTACCTGCTTGGCTCAGTAACTACGTATGTGATACGTATAAAAATATTTTTAATAGGCGTTTGTTTTAGGGTTTTAATTGAAAGTAGGTTCTCGGGTTACTGGTAAGTATGGGTCCCTAGGTTCTACTGTAGCTTCAAAACAGTGTTCTAGATATATCTAGCAAGTGTTGCACTCAGGGTGGTACTACCGAGGCTTCAAAACCGTGCTAGTATCAGCGCCAAAACCCATGTTTATTCGTTCTCTTTTACCTTGTGGTTCCCGAAAGCTTGTCAGGGTGATATATAGCATACTGACGATCATTGTATATTAGCGCTGGGGTTATACAGAAGGCGTGAACCTTAGCTGCTGGGAAGATAAATTTGAAGGTAATTTCTATTTTATATTTTGCATTGTAAATGGCTTGAAAGGTATATTGAGGGAGTTTATGTGGCAAGTGATGTATTGGTGTGTGTGTGTTTGTGTGTGTGTGTGGTGTGTGTGTGTGTGTGTGTGTGTGTGTGTGTGTGTGTGTGTGGCTTGATGGAATGTATTGTTTTTAAATTCGAATTTAGAATTCGGAAAGAAAGCAAGAGGGTTAAACACACACGCACATACAAACACACAGGAACCATACATAGTTTTAAGACGAGGTATGATAAAGCTCATGGAGCAGGGAGAGCAGAGACCCAGTAGAGGACAGCGAAGAGGCGGGGCCAGGAGCTGAGTCTCGACCCCTGCAACCACAATTAGGTGAGTACAATTAGGTGAGTACACACACACACACACAAACACACACACACACCTGGCGGGGCCAGGAGCTGAGTCTCGACCCCTGCAACCACAATTAGGTGAGTACACCCACCCACTATTCCACCATTCTCTCTCTCTCTGTATCTATCTCTCTCTCTGTCAAGGGAGAGGGAAACCAAACAAAACACTCAGCTCACATTAATTACCTCAGGTCAACTCCTCCACTGGGACACTACCACAAACACTGCCAGATATGTCAACTAATGAGGCTGCTTTGATTATGTCAACAAAACGTGTTCTGCACCAGCATTCGTAGCATGATACCGCAAAGAAATTAATTATTAACACACACACACACACACACACACTCAAAACACCCTGATAGCACAGCTCTCACAGAAACAAACGAGAAGTGCAAAGGTGAAAGGCTGGTTATTCGGTGCAAAACTGTAACCTTAAAAAAAAGAAGGTGTTTAATATCATTAGCTGTACAAATCTGGCCCACAGTTTTGAAAGGGAATTTTACATGATTTTTTTTTCCTCTTTACAAATTGTAGGTCGCTTGTGACATTTTTTCCGGCCACTGCATTAAGGATTTTGTTCTTTATTAATTGAAGAAGGAATTACGAGAAAGTAAATTGTGATTTATTTTATAAATTGCTAGTTTATTATATATTTAATATATTTTATATCCAATTGGAAGTATTTTTTTTTATTATTATTATTATTATTATTATTATTATTATTATTATTATTATTATTATTATTATTATTATTATTATTATTATTATTATTATTATTATAATTATTATTATTATTATTAATATTATTACTTATGGATAAATAAATTCGTAATGGAAATTCATAAGAGCTGCTTTTCTCGGCAGAGGAAGTCGTCAGCTGCCATAATTGACATTTGTTAAGTATTAAATATTATCACTGGTAAGTCCCTTAGGACCCACTAATGAGACAGTTTGACGGGGAAGCATTTTTTTCCTTATATATTTCATGGATTAAAAATCCCAGTCACAGGACCAATTTATCATAAGTTAATGTAATTGCTTTATTTGATTCACGATAATTCAATCGTAGCTTGAGCGGTTGAATTGAAGGGGATGAATATAGTTGAGTTGTAGAGTGTATACTACCTGGAGGGGTGTATGTCACAGTGTGTATACACGTAACATACACATTAGTTTAAAATACATTAGTTTAAGACACACATGATGCTAAAAGTTGGGTTATCCCCTGTTATAACTAATAATAAATCAGTTTTGAGAACATTTTAATTTAACAGAATGATCGAGAAAAAAAAAGGGAATATGACCATAAATCCCAGTGTCCTGAAAAACTGGATCAATAAGCTTAGATAAACTAGAATGCGAAAAAAAATATATCATATTTTTTTCGTTTACTAACAGAATATTTCTGGTTGAGTTAATTTCAACATCCGCCTCTCCTATTCAATCTCCACGTACGATTGATATTTTTTTTTCAATATTGAATTGTAATTCTCTTCATCCTGTTCGTCATCTGGCAGTGTGGTAGTGAGCGGAGGGTGGGGAGAGAGCCTTCTGTTTTATTATCCTGGCCTCGTCCGTCTAGACAGAAGTAGCTGTACCAAGGCATACACTGTTGCTAGAGAGGTGTCCCTGGTTTCTGTTCATTTTGGTATCTGCTTTTTTTTTTTTCTCTCTCTCTCTCTCTCTCTCTCTCTCTCTCTCTCTCTCTCTCTCTCTCTCTCTCTCTCTCTCTCTCTCTCTCTCTCTCTCATCAGAAATTACACATTTCCCCAGCAACCCTTCAACCCGTATCAGAAATATCATACACCCCATTCTCCGTCCCGTGTTCTTTCTCTATCTCCCCTTTCATCACCCCTCTCCATTCTTTATTATTCCTATTTTTCTCTAATTACCTAAGCTTCCATTTCCCGTCTCTCCCTCCCTCACCCTACATGAGCTATCTCTTACTCTCCATCCATCTTAGACCTTCTCCAACCCTCTCGTTCCCCTCATTCTCTTAAACCCTATCTTCCAAGTATTCCCCTCTTCCCAAGACACACACAAGAGGGGTTACAAGCCTCTGAGATTTCCCCTTTCCAGCTCCTTCCCGAGACGGTGGATTGAGCCCTCACTTCTCCTTGTCCTGACACACACGGCACTTTAATCATTATTATTAGTATTAGTATTAGTATTAATAATCTATTAATTAATTAATAATATTAATAATCTATTAATAATCTAAATGATAATGGGAGCCCTTTGATTGAACTTTGTATAGAAAGGGGTTTAGTTATAGGTAATACATATTTTAAGAAAAAGAGGATAAATAAGTATACAAGATATGATGTAGGGCGTAATGACAGTAGTTTGTTGGACTATGTATTGATAGATAAAAGACTGTTGAGTAGACTTCAGGATGTACATGTTTATAGAGGGGCTACAGATATATCAGATCACTTTTTAGTTATAGCTACAGTGGGAGTAAAAGGTAGATGGGATACAAGGAAAATAGAATCAGTAAGTAAAAGAGAGGTGAAGGTTTATAAACTAAAAGAGGAGGCAGTTAGGGTAAGATATAAACAACTATTGGAGGATAGATGGGCTAGTGAGAGTGTAGGCAATGGGGTCGAAAATGTATGGGGTAGATTTAAAAATGTAGTGTTAGAGTGTTCAGCAGAAGTTTGTGGTTACAGGCGAGTGGGTGCGGAGGGAAGAGGAGCGATTGGTGGAATGATGATGTAAAGAGAGTAGTAAGGAGAAAAGTTAGCATATGAGAGGTTTTACAAAGTAGAAGTGATGCAAGGAGGGAAGAGTATATGGAGAGAAAAAGAGAGGTTAAAAGAGTGGTGAAGCAATGTAAAAGAGAGCAGATGAGAGAGTGGGTGAGATGTTATCAGCAAATTTTGTTGAAAATAAGAAAAAGTTTTGGAATGAGATTAATAAGTTGAGGAAGCCTAGAGAACAAATGGATTTGACAGTTAAAAATAGGAGAGGAGAGTTATTAAATGGAGAGTTAGAGGTATCGGGAAGATGGAGAGAATATTTTGAGGATTTGTTAAATGTTGATGAAGACAGGGAAGCTGTGATTTCGTGTGTAGGGCAAGGAGGAATAACATCTTGTAGGAGTGTGGAAGAGCCAGTTGTGGGTGTAGGGAAGTTCGTGAGGCAGTGGGTAGAATGAAAGGGGGTAAGGCAGCTGGGATTGATGGGATAAAGATAGAAATGTTAAAAGCAGGTGGGGATATAATTTTGGAGTGGTTGGTGCTATTATTTAATAAATGTATGGAAGAGGGTAAGGTACCTAGGGATTGGCAGAGAGCGTGTATTGTTCCTTTGTATAAAGGCAAAGGGGACAAAAGAGAGTGCAAAAATTATAGGGGAATAAGTCTGTTGAGTGTACCTGGTAAAGTGTATGGTAGAGTTATTATTGAAAGAATTAAGAGTAAAACAGAAAGCAGGATAGCAGATGAACAAGGGGGCTTTAGGAAAGGTAGGGGGTGTGTAGACCAAGTGTTTACAGTGAAACATATAGGTGAACAGTATTTGGATAAGGGTAAAGATGTTTTTGTGGCATTTATGGATTTGGAAAAGGCGTATGATAGGGTGTGAGATGTTAGGTGAGGCAATAGTAGGCAGGAAGTTAGAGGATGTAGGTGGTTAATTAGGAGGAAGGCTATTCAAAGGCCTGAAAGGATGTGATGTAGAGTTGTTATATATTTATAGATGGGTTTAAGAGAAGTTAATGAGGTCTTGCAGAGTGGAAGATGAATACAAAGGGGGAGTTGTCACAGTTGCTTTTGCTGATGACACTGTGCTTTTGGGA
Source organism: Cherax destructor (assembly GCA_009830355.1). Taxonomy (NCBI): domain Eukaryota; kingdom Metazoa; phylum Arthropoda; class Malacostraca; order Decapoda; family Parastacidae; genus Cherax; species Cherax destructor. Next base: position 497,689 of record WNWK01000131.1, read on the forward strand.
GATTCTGAAGAGAAGCTGCAGAGGTTGGTGGATGAATTTGGTAGGGTGTGTAAAAGAAGAAAATTGAAAGTGAATATAGGAAAGAGTAAGGTGATGAGGATAACAAAAGAATAGGTGACGAAAGATTGGATATCAGATTGGAGGGAGAGAGTATGGAGGAGGTGAATGTATTCAGATATTTGGGAGTGGACATGTCGGCGGATGGGTCTATGAAGGATGAGGTGAATCATAGAATTGATGAGGGGAAAAGGGTGAGTGGAGCACTTCGGAGTCTGTGGAGACAAAGAACCTTGTCCATGGAAGTAAAGAAGGGAATGTATGAGAGTATAGTTATACCAACGCTCTTATATGGGTGTGAAGCATGGGTGATGAATGTTGCAACGAGGAGAAGGCTGGAGGCAGTGGAGATGTCATGTCTGAGGTCAATGTGTGGTGTGAATATAATGCAGAGAATTCGGAGTTTGGAAATTAGGAGGAGGTGCGGATTACCAAAACGATTGTCCAGAGAGCTGAGGAGGGGTTGTTGAGGTGGTTTGGACATGTAGAGAGAATGGAACGAGACAGAGTGACTTCGAGAGTGTATGGATCTGTAGTGGAGGGAAGGCGGGGTAGGGGTCGGCCTAGGAAAGGTTGGAGGGAGGGGGTAAAGGAAGTTTTGTGTGCGAGGGGCTTGGATTTCCAGCAAGCATGTGTGAGCGTATTTGATAGGAGTGAATGGAGGCATATGGTTTTTAATACTTGACGTGCTGTTGGAGTGTGAGCAAAGTAACATTTATGAAGGGATTCAGGGAAACCGGCAGGCCGGACTTGAGTTCTGGAGATGGGAAGTACAGTGCCGGCACTCTGAAGGAGGGGTGTAAATGTTGCAGTTTTATAACTGTAGTGTAAAGCACCCTTCTGGCAAGACAGTGATAGAGTGAATGATGATGAAAGTTTTTCTTTTTCGGGCCACCCTGCCTTGGTGGGAATCGGCCGATGTGTTAATAAAAAAAAATAATCTAACATAGTCTTCGTAGACAGTGGTTCTAAGTTTTTTCTTAGTATCTTAAGGTATCTCTGATATCTGTGATAGCGATCCCTATGGAGTTGCTATCCCAGAGGGTCCCTCTTTCTAAATATACCCTACCCATCTCCCTCATCCTTCCCTCTCTCTATAGATTCCATCCTTATGTCACTTCCCTTCCCTCTCTTTAAAGATTTCTTTCTCCATCTCACTCATCCTTCCCTCTTCCTAAAGATTCTTTTTCTCCACCCCATCCATCCTTCCCTCACCTCGAAGATTGCCTCCTCCAAAAACAGAGTACTTCCAAAGTAGCTTTTCCTGGATATTTTCAAAAGATAGCGTTCAACCTGACACATCCTTCCTACCTCCAATAAATCAATGGTGCGATAACGCGTGGGTTTCTGGACGCTTTCAGGGAGGAGACCCATTACTTATGTAAAAGTTCGTGGCCTCGTTGAACAAAACATTTATCTGGGTTTTTCGCTAGCCATGGAGTAGTGTAAAATGGATATAGTCAGTGGAGTATAAAGTATTGAATGGGTATAGTAGGTTGAAGGAGAGTTGTTGTAGTTGATGAGGTATGGTGGATAGGTGGAGAGTAAATGGGGATGTTTTAATGGGGTTTAATTGGATGGGTTATTAGAACTTATGTAAGTGGGTGGTATGTACTCACCCATTTGGACTCATGCAGTTTAATTCACAGTAGTATTTTGCTCACAGATTTGTACGCTCCTAGATATATTCTCTGAGTTATATTTATAGAAGTGAACTTTCTCTCTCTCTTTGTCTCTCTCTCTCTCTCTCTCTCTCTCTCTCTCTCTCTCTCTCTCTCTCTCTCTCTCTCTCTCTCTCTCTCTCTCTCTCTCTCTCTCTCTCTTTCTCTCTGCCATCCTCTTTCATGCCTTTCTACCCCCACCGTCCTCTCCCTTGTATCCCTCTCACCTTCCCCCTATCTCTCTCTCTCTCCCCCTCCATCAATCTCTCCCTCTATCTCTCCCTCCCTCCATCAATCTCTCCCTCTCTATCTCTCTCCCTCCTCGACCACTTTGGCCATAACACGTTATGAACTCCTGAAAATCTTTCTCTGCGCTGACAAAAACATTCCCACGCGATGCAAAGACAATAACAACGACACCAAAAACGTCAACAGTGGATGGCAGCATCAAAGGTTCCTTCCAAACATCAGCAAATGCAACGGAAATGGAAGTGAGACAAAGGCAAAGGCAAAGGTGTGTTGGGAGGGAGGAAGGGAGGGATGGAGGATGGGAGGTAGGTAGGGATAGGGGAACTGAGAGAGGCAGAGATACGAGAATTGAGGGCAGGAAGAGCGATAGGGGAAAGAAATAAGGGAGAAGTGGATACACGAAAGAGATAATGAGGAAAGAGGATAGGATCGTGGAGAGAGTAAGACTAAGTGGAGACTGATCGAGGAATGGAAAGATGGAATGGTAGAGAAAGAGAGTGTGAGGGGGACGGGGAAAGAGTGTTGGGGAGAGTAAGAGAGTGTGAGAGAAGGGAGAAGTATGAAAGAAATGAGACTCCGGGGGAGAAAGTGGAGAGTGTGAGGGTGAAAGGAAAGAGTGTGAAAGATTCAAAGAAAGGTCTGCCTTTTGTCCAGCCTGGGATTCTTCTGTTGTTCTCTCTCATTCTTTCTCTATCTTTTTCTTTTTTACATTTTCAGAACTCAGTAGTGTATAGCTTCAGAGGAACTGTATTTTACAAGCTATGGTCTGTTATCCTCAGAGCCTCAGTTTACAAGCTATGCATGTACCTTCTTCCTACTTTAGCTTATTTTACAAGCTAACGGCTATCCTTCCTCAGCTCATATTTTATATGGTAAGAGCTGTTATCAAGTCTCAGCTCACTTTACAAGCTTAGATATATTATCTTGCCTCAGCTCACTTTACAAGCTAAGAGACATTATGTTACATAGATCCATATCAGGCTCATATTTTACCTACATTATGAAAAATATATAAAGAGAACATGGTGAAACTGTAGATAATTCAGACCCAAAATATTTTTTTGGATACATTTACTTTCTCTAGTATTCGAATTTTTTTATTTAGAATGTGTTCCGGATGTGATACATTCTAGGAATGAATGATGGATGATGAGGTGATGCTCTTTTGAAGGGTACAGAATGGAACGTTGATGACTGCCCGTCATAGGGTGTAATAAGAGTTTTCTCTGCTGTGAGAAAATGCAAAGTGTGGGAGTATAATATATATACGTACACACACACACACACACACACACACACACACAATATATATATATATATATATATATATATATATATATATATATATATATATATATAATCGATTCAGTTTTCTTTATCTATCTCTGCTGTATGCATTTCAATAATTTTTCCTCTCATCTAATTTTTTATGTTTTTTTTTTAAGCTTTGGTTAATCTTACATCCTCATCCTCTGTGTCCCTCTCTCTCTCTCTCTCTCTCTCTCTCTCTCTCTCTCTCTCTCTCTCTCTCTCTCTCTCTTCCCTCCCCCATCCCTTCCCGTCCCTTGGTCTACTCTCCCAGTGTTACCACTGTTCGTGTCTCGTTACACATTTCTGTCTCAGGTCTTCAGGGACGGAAGCAAAACATCGAGGGACATTATTGCCAGGTGTTTTTTCTTCAACTAAGGGAAGAAAATATGAATAACAACCTTTGGTCTCGGTTGTCTTCAAAGTCTGAAAACCGAGAATGAATTTTCTTGTTTTCCTCTCGAAGGACAGGAGGTGTTGTTTGTTGTTTACTCGCTGGTTGAGGGGAAACAATGGTATTGTTTGTTGTTGAGGGGAAACTAAGGTATTGTTTGTTTGTTGAGGGGAACTAAGGTATTGTTTGTTGTTTGCTCGATGGTTGAGGGGAACCATGGTATTATTTGTTATTTGTTAAGGGGAAACATGGTATTGCTTGTTGAGGGGAACTAAGGTATAGTTTGTTGATGGGAAACTAGTGTTTGTTGTTTGTTAAGGGGAAACTAAGATATTGTGTACTTGATTCGGTCTGGAGTTTTGAGACTCTCTGACTGTTTGTTGAGGAGAAACTAAGGTATTGTTTGTTGTTTGTTTGCTTGAAGGCAAACTAAGATATTTTTCTTGTTTGTTTGCTTGTTGAGGGGAAACTAAGGTATTGTTTGTTTGTTTGCTTGTTGAGGGGAAACTAAGATATTGTTTGATTGTTGAGGGGAACTAAGGTATTGATTGTTATTTGTTCACTTGTTAAGGGCAAAGTAATGTCTTGTTTATTATATGTTGAGGGGAAACTAAAGTGTTCTTTTTTATTGAGGGAAAATAAGGAGGTTGTTATTTATTTTCTTGTTGAGGGGGAACTAAATTATTCTTTTTTTGAGGGGAAATTAATTTTTTTTTTTTTTCTCATTGAGGGGAAGTCAAGTGTTATATTTTATTTTTCTTGTTAAGGGGACACTAAGATATTGTTATTTGCTGTTCTGTGGAGGGGGAACTGAAGTAATGTTACTTGTTTCGTTTTCTTTCATCTCCTCGCATTATAAATTAACACAAATATTAATTTAATAATGGTATAACAGGACATTATGAGACGAGAGTAACTTTTATTCCTTCTGGTGAATATTGTTAAGATGCTGGGTGCTAGGGATAAGCTAGGACGGTGCTAGGGTGTGAGGAATGTGCTGGTGGTGCTAGGGCGGTGCTGGGATGCTAGAGATATGCTTTGGGGTGCTGGAGATGGCGCTAGGGTGTGAGGAATGTGCTGGTGGTGCTAGGGCGGTGCTGGGATGCTAGATATATGCTTTGGGGTGCTGGGATGCTGGAGATATGCTTTGGGGTGCTGGAGATGGTGCTACGGTTTTAGGAATGTGCTAAGAGTGCTGGTGCTTAGTATTTGGAATGTGTTAGGGTGTTGCTGATGTACGGTAGGATGATTTGGGATGGTGTTGTGGTGCTAGGAATGTGTTAACACCGAGCTGGGGTGCTAGGAATGTGTTAAAACTGTGCTGTGGTGCTAGGAATGGGTTAACACTGTGTTGTGGTGCTATGAATGTGTTAACACTGTACTGTGGTACTAGGAATGTGTTAACACTGTGCTGTGGTGCTAGGAATGTTTTAACACTGTACTGTAGTGATAGGAAGGTGTTACCACTGTGTTGTGGTGCAATTAATGTGTTAACACTGTGTTGAGGTGCTAAGAAGGTGTTAACACTGTGTTGTTGTGCTAAGAAGGTGTTAGTTCACTACATTGGTGTGAATATAACAATGGAGTATAGTAACGACAAGCAGATGAATAAGACACAGGTGCAGCAGTTTGGTATCTATATTCCGAAACGTTTCGTCCAAATAGACTGTGAAGTGGAACACATGTTTAGGCCGAGGGACTGACCACCCCAAAACTACTTCTACGATGGACTGATCACATTGCCTCTACACTGCTTCTGCTGCCTTCATATCTGCCACCTTTATACCCAACTGATGAAGCCTTCTCTGTAGGCGAAACCTTTTGCAGTAAAGATAAATAACTGTTGTACATGTATCTTATCCACTGATCTGGTGCTAGGAAAACGATTCACGAATTTCCTTTCTAACAAAATATCCAACAATCAGAATTAAAAGTTACCTACTTAACAGCTCTCGGTCAATATAAAATAAATAAGAAAAAAAAGAAGATCATATCTCAGGCAAGAGAGGTCTTCAGAGACGCTGGCTTTAGTAGTAAGAGATCAAAGTTGTCTTGGGAGACAGACAGCGGTAAGTTTGATCTCTAAACCAACATAGGAACTTCAGCATTGAAGAGCATAACATTGTCTATAAGAGTTGCAACAGATACATTAGCATTTCAAAAGATATCCTTTCACAACTCAAGTAGAGTTTAGAGATACATCAGAGGACATTTCGGTCAATTATAGACCATTACCAGGTCCAGAAAATACCAAAATGTGGTCCTATCATAGTTCCACGTTCGGTATTGTGATTTTTCACTCTTTATAGAGATGAATTTGGTATTGCTTTATCACACAATAAAAACAATGTTAGAGTTATTAGTTCCATGGAGAAAAAGTCATGGATGCAGCGGAATAGGAGAGTAAGTTATATAAAAAGACAGGAAGGTGGGTAAAAAACGAGAGCCAGAAAAACATAGAAAGCTAGATGTGAAAAAGAAGAGAGAAAGCTCTGTAATGGAAGAGAAAAAAATGTATTGAAAAGAAGAGAGAGAGAGATGGATATCGTTGCTTGTGTTCCTGGTCATTATTGGGTTGGAAACCTGCCAGTACTGGGTTGGTAGCTTGCTAGTACTGGGATGGAATCCTGACAGTACTGGGATGGAAGCTTGCTAGTACTGGGATGAAAACCTGTCAATACTGGGATGGAAACCTGCCAGTAATAGGATGGAATCGTGCCAGTACTGGGGTGGAAACCTGCCAGTCCTGAGATGAAAACCTGACATTACTAGGATGAAAGCTTCCCAGTACTGGAATGGAAATTTGACAGTAGTACTGGGATGGAAACTGCCTGGTACCTAATAGAAGGTCGTCAGTAATATGATGGCAAATGGTCATCGGTGGGAGAGAAAGCGGCCATCACTCTCTATAGAGAGGGAGGTAGCGAGGTGGAAGAGTATACAAGGAGGGAGGCGAGACCTCCATGAGCGCTCCTCACGGCTTGTAACTATGGCAGTGTTTGTTTACCATTATGATCCAAGACCTTCCTTGATGGAGGGAGAGGGAGGGAGAGAAGGGCCAGGCAGAGAACGGAGGGATGGAGAGAAGGTCCCAGAGAGAAAGGGATGGAGAGGAAAGGGAGGGAGGGTTTAAAGATGTTCTTATAGCAAATGACTGGTGACTTCTCCAGGTAGTCTTGTCTATCGAATTATTATATTTAAAAACAAACAAACACACACACACACACACACGCACACGCACACACACGCACACACACACACACACACACACACACACACACACACACACATACACACACACACCTATCCTCATGTTGTCTATTCATTGTGCTAGTCCTTGATATTATTCAATTTACTCCAGATATTAATATAATTTCATGTTTCTATTTATTTCGTTTGAACAAGGACATCGACCTTTTCTTCACCTTGTCTAACTAATCCAACTTTTATTATTTCACATATTTATAATGTTTCTCCCATTATTGCTTTCATGGAAATGAGATGCTGTCTTTCTATCTGTTATTGCATCTTTTTCCTAAACATTTTGACGGAATCTGTCTCCGTGATCGCCACTCACGTCAGGTAGGTTGTCAGGGAAGAAAAAAGGGCAAATGAGAGGAACGGGAAAATGCAGTTTCAATGC
>WNWK01000131.1:510000-537500 GCA_009830355.1 Cherax destructor
CACTGGCACTTGTGGAGAGAGAGAGAGAGAGAGAGAGAGAGAGAGAGAGAGAGAGAGAGAGAGAGAGAGAGAGATAGAGAGAGAGAGAGAGAGAGAGAGAGAGAGAGAGAGAGAGAGAGAGAGAGAGAGAGAGAGAGAGAGAGAGAGAGAGAGAGAGAGAGAGAGAGAGAGAGAGAGAGAGAGAGAGAGAGAGAAACAGAGAAACTTTATACTCCCACTCTAAATATATATCACTTTCAACCATTTTCATAATAATTATGATAATAATAATTATAATAATAATAATTGTTATTATTATTATTATTATTACTATAAGAATAATAACTACAATAATGTATATATATATATATATATTACCATAAAGAACTTAGCTAACAAACCATCATTGCGCAAGGCAATACGATTACAATATACATTATACATATTACATGATGTATTACATACTTTAAACATTATTTAGTAAGATCACTCAAAGTCGAAGCAGTATTTGTTTAAATAAAATTTATGTTGCTGATGTGATCATCCCTCTGAGTAATGAACTTAATAATGTGATCGACCTTCCATCTTAAAGATCACTCATGTGATCGACCTTCCATCTTATAGATCACTTATGTGATCGACCTTCCATCTTAAAGATCACTTGTGTGATCGACCTTCCATCTTAAAGATCACTTATGTGATCGACCTTCCATCTTAAAGATCACTTATGTGATCGACCTTCCATCTTAAAGATCACTTGTGTGATCGACCTTCCATCTTAAAGATCGCTCATGTAATCAATTTTGCACCTTTGAGATCAATCAGTCGATCGACCTTCCACCTTCCAACTCAATCATTCGATCGACCTTCCAGATCACTCATATGATCGACCCTCCAGGTCTCATAAGATTAAAAAAAAATTTCACAATCCCATAAAAAAAATTGAATTTGGTTCGTCAATTCACTGACATGGGAGCGGAATATATTTCCATTCTGAATAATTCACAACATGGCACAAATGCAACACTGAATTATGAATGACTCTCCCCAATGTATAACTAGCGAGCGCTTACACTAAGTTGGAAATCCGGCTGAAGTTAAGAATACATTCATTTGAATTTTTCACCGCCAGTGCATGAGTGTTGAGTGTTTTGTGCATGATGAATGAGGTAAGCAGGTGAATAATTAGCTAGCCGGGGGCTAGCTGCTTCGTGTATTTTCCTCTGTTTTAAACTTTTGTGATGGGATTTCGCTGAAATATTAGCTACTTCAAGAATAAATAGAAAGTTACAATTCCGTGGCTGCAACAATTCACTAAAAAACCGGACTTACTAGGGGGAAACTTTACGATAAATTTTCGATCGTCCTGGACCATTGTCAAGTCACTAGGTCAACTGTCCAGGTGTCAGTGAATAAGATAGGGGTTATGTGAGGACGTAGGATGCGTGAAGGATGTGTAGGAGATGGTGGTTGTCGGGAATGGAAAGGATTTTGTGTGGAAATAACGTGTTTGTAATGACACAAGTATAGAGCTCTTTGTAAAGCTTTGTCAATCCAATGTTTTGAGTAATCTCTAAAAAACGAAACGTTCCACAATATGAGCCTTTTTCTGTATCTGTTTCTTATCTTCCTTACTGTCTGCAGTTGGCCTTTTGTAACCGAGAAAGAGAGTGGGGAAGAGGGATGATGTGAGAGTAAGAGAATCTTGTGGGGAAGATAAACAATGTAAGATATACTCAGATAATGGGGACTAGACAGGCGGGGAAGACATAGGTAGTGGCTATGTGAAGAACCAAAGGCAATGGGGGAAGTTGTTGGTCACATCCAGGTGTACACACAAACAGATTAAGAGACAAAGAGATCAACAGATTAACAGAACAACAAACCAGCATATACTAACAGGCGCAAATACCAGTATTTAAACAAACCAAATTTCACAACACGACAGAAGGGGAAATTCTCAACAAATGAGGTAATTAGCAGATGTTTGCGCAATCCTTCCATGATTGGAATTGGGGCTGAGAAAGGGGAAGCCTACTACTAGCAATTGCCCATCAGATTCATTATTACTAGTTGCATCAGACACTGTAATGTAATTCTGTAAACTGAAGGATTGTGTTGGAATGTTGAATTTATTGTGAGGTGTGTTGAATTGTATGACTCAGAGGGAAGTTGTATGAGGGAGGTATTGTGGTGGTGTTGTGGTGGCGTTGTGGTGGTGTTGTGGTGGCGTTGTGGAGGTGTTGTGGAGATGTTATGGTGGTGTTGTGCTGTGGTGGTGTTGTGATGGTGCTGTGGTGGTGTTATGGTGGTGTGGTGGTGTTATGGTGGTGTTATGGAGGTGTTGTGGTGGTGTTGTGATGGTGCTGTGGTGGTGTTATGGTGGTGTTGTGGTGGTGTTATGGTGTTGTTGTGGTGGTGTTATGGTGGTGTTGTGGTGGTTTTATGGTGGTGTTGTGGTGGTGCTGTGGTGATGGTGTTGTTGTAGTGGTGTAATGGTGGTGTTGTGGTGGTGTTCCTGTGATGTCAAATGAACAAAAACTGAGTGATCTGCGGAAACAAGAATCTCATTGACACCATCGCCATGACGACTGCTGTAACCACTATCACCGTCACTATCACCATCACCATGACGACTGCTATTACTATCACCATAACTATCACCACCATCTCCAACAATTATCATAATGTCCTTTTCTTTCAACTCCCTCACCACCTCTCCCCTACTCTCCTTCCCCGCCTCCCTCTCCTTATCACCCTCACGGCAATTATGACCCCTCTCCCTCCTCCTTCGCTATCTTTACCAGCCCTTCTCTCCTTATCATTATTCTCTTCACTTCCTATTCTCTTCACCCCTCTCACCATCGCTTCTTCCCACATTATTGTTTATCTTCTTCCAATGTACCTCCTCCTTTACTCTTTAATGGCTTATTATATTCGATGTTGTATACTTCCTCTCTCTCTCTCTCTCTCTCTCTCTCTCTCTCTCTCTCTCTCTCTCTCTCTCTCTCTCTCTCTCTCTCTCTCTCTCTCTCTCTCTCTCTATCCCTTTCTCTCTATCTATCTATATCTCTCTATATCTATCTATCTATCTATTTCTCTCTTTCGTCTTTTTCTTCAGTTTGCTTCTTCTTCTTGATCCTTTTCTTCTGCTTTTTCTGTTTGCCTCTTATGCTTCTTCCTCTCCATCATCTGTTTCTTCTTCATCCACCACCCCCTTCATATCCCCTCCTCCCCTTCCTCCTCCTCCCACAGATAATGGCTACTCTCCCATCATTCGTCACAGGAGAAGATAATTTCTAGTAATTAGACTTTTCTCCGGCGTTCTCAGTGTGTGGTCGCCATAAAGACGCTTGAGGCATTGTCTTATCTCTCCCATAAATGCCCAACGTAAGACGCTTTTCCTACATATTTCTTCTCGCAAAGAATTTTTGGCAGCTGCAATTCTACATATCTTGCCATTTTTTTATTGCTTGTGGAATGAGAGGTCTTTCCCTCTCTGGTGGTAATGTTGTGTGTGGGTGTGTGTGTGTGAGTGGGTGTGGGTGTGTGTCTGGGTGTGTGGGTGTGTGTCTGTGTGTGTGGGTGTGTGTCTGTGTGTGTGGGTGTGTGTCTGTGTGTGTGGGTGTGTGTCTGTGTGTGGGTGTGTGTGTGTGTGTGTGTGGGTGTGTGGAAGGGGGAGAAACGAGCTTTAGCAAGAAGTCAATAGGACGGAGTTTTCGTTTACCTGTTGTTTGGAGCCCAGCTAATGAAGTCTTTCGCTAACACCGCGAGAGAGTCCTATTAGGACGCTGCTGGAACGCCCGCCATGAAGGAAATGAAGCTCCCTGGGGCTCCCAGTCTGTGGAACAATGTACCTTGTTCACAAAGACTGGAAAAAAAGGTTTCCTGAAATTTCGGATCTGAACGAGTGTATTTCAAACCGAAAGAATGAAGCGAGGTTCACGAAAATCCACAAGATTTTGAAATTACAACACTAGACGAATGTGTCAACAACACGAGACGAATGTGTCAGCAACACTATACGAATGTATCAGCAACACAACGACTCGTAGAATGATTCTTGAAACTGGAATTCCGAGAGTCAACAAATGATCACTGAACTCTAAGGTTATTACTGTATAGCTATGAACACATTAACCGAAGAAAATTTATGTCACTATAAAGCTACAAATTAAATGAATACTTCTGCACCATGACAATTATAAAGGATTCTTGAACTTCAAAAAATAAAAAAACACTGCAACTCTAAACCGAGAGCTAAATACTTGAAACTCGGAGTTAGAATGATTAAACCAAAACACGAAAACTAAAATCAAAGTTCCTGGAACACCATGACTGGTATGATAGTTGCTGGAACTCGTATGCTGCGTGTGTATGATTGTATATGAATAATAGAACGAAAAAGCACCACCAGCTGCAGTAGTTCGTCTGCTTGCTTTGACATATTAAATTCTAATGTGGGATACCCACTGGAATTCACTGCCTGGTATCCGACATCTATTATCTAAGTTCATGGCTCACGACGAATGGAACAACAAGAACGAGGTAGTTAGTGGAACACTGGAACAATGACTCCTGGATTGTGAAGTTTGGCTAAGTTACCGATAGAATACGACGACAGGCATACGACAACAATGCTGCTTTAATACGACAACTGGAATACAACAAAGCTGTTGCGATACAACGACAGGCATACAACAATGCTACTGGAAGCCCAAGACGTAAACGAAACTATTTGCATATATTGAACCATGCAGATACATGTTATCAAATACTGTCACGAGAGAAAAAAGAGACACAATATAATGCGATCCCTAATATGCAACGTTTCCCCCCACGAAGTAGACTTTAACGTGGATTATTTAATCCCTTAGTGACAGCCTGGGCGAAACATTGTCAATAAAGGATCACATTATACTACGTCTGTGTATCTCTACATATAATAAACGAACTAGGATTGTATGAACTAGATTGCCTGAGGTCTTTGACTATAATATAGCTGCTAGTATACAACAATGAATATGAGTTGCTGAATCAGTGTCTGTCAGTCTTCAAAGAGACAGAGTTGCTGGAAATGGAATGCAATGGATGGTTGCAATGCAATGTTAAAGGAAAGCTGTCAAAAAAAATCTTTACTATGACCAGAATGCAGGGGTCTCAAAATTCTTGTGCTGGGGAGAGACAACTAGAATGAGGTGTTGGGACTTGGAGGCTGTAATTAGAAAAGTAGAATGATCTGCAGGACCCGGAGTTCTGAAGCCCAGGGACTGGAATGACGCGTTGGGAAGTTCGGTGTTTGATATTGCACACATGCCAGAAGTCCCTGGAGGAGTCAGAGCTTAGTTAGGTATGTTTTAGTTAGGTACAACGTAGTTAGGTATGTTTTCTTGGTTATATAAGTGGTTGGGGGTTCCTGAGAGTGCGTACATCTTTTGCAAGGTATCTTTGAAAAGATGAATCCTTAGCTAGATATCCATGGATGGTTTGATTGTGAGGGTTACGACATATCTAGGAATACACAGGTGTCAACCTTCAGGAGTCTCAGCTCCTTCCTTCACGGGATAGTTATGTTTCAGGGTGTCCTAACTTAGTCATGACTCTGTGTGTACTTAGCTCTCGCTGGTGCTTTTGATTTCTCTTCTCATAAGACACTTCTTCTGATATTACTTCTCCACTACTGCTGTTCCTTCTCGCCTCTCCTCCTTAACACATTTCATCTTTGACCTTAAAGTAACAAACTCCTTCTCTCTCTCTCTCTCTCTCTCTCTCTATATATATATATATATATATATATATATATATATATATATATATATATATATATATATATATATATATATATCTCTCTCTCTCTCTCTCTCTCTCTCTCTCTCTCTCTCTCTCTCTCTCTCTCTCTCTCTCTCTCTTACACAGGGTTTTACAGAGTTTGAGTTAGGGATCCTAGCTTTATTTACAAGCCAAGAACAGTTACCTGAAAGATATACAAATAGAAAACAGGATGATGTTAGAGTCATCTCTCTCAACTCACCACCCAGTTATATTTTCTAGTCATCCTTTTACATAAATATTTGCATTGATTTTGTCACTAATTTACCTCATTTACTCTTTCAATTAATTTAATCTTCTTTTCCCCTCCTTCCTTGCTCCTTCGTACTTTTCTCTACATACCTCTTCCTCTTCTACATTTTCAATCTTCATGTCTACCGTTACATACTTATATACCTTCACTCTTCCTTTCTTCTACTTCTCGTCTATCTCTGTATATTCAAATCTAATAGATTTATTTATCTATATAAACAATTCAAATGTATAAATATAGTTTCGTGGTTAATTCATACCATTATTAGGAGCTGTACAAAATCAAAGTAAATGAACTGAAAGGATCAGGTCTAAACATATGCTAAATATCAAATTAACATTTGTAATAAAAAACAAAAAAGAATTCAAATAAAATAAAGCAAGAAACAGAGTAACTCTGCTGAGCTATGAATCGACCCCTGCAACCACAAATAGGTGAGTACACACACACACACACACACACACACACACACACACACACACACACACACATATATATATATATATATATATATATATATATATATATATATATATGTCGTGCCGAATAGGTAAAACTGGTAATTTAGCAAGAACTCATTTAAAATTAAGTCCTTTCTAAAAAATTCTCCTATACGTTTAAAGATATATTTTTTTCATTTTTAATGTAAAAATTAATAATTTTGTACCAAAAGAACCTTAAAAATATTACCTAACCTTATTATAACAAGCGCAATTTAATTTAGCCTAATCCAACTAAATATATTTTAGATAGGTTTCCAATAATTTAATAATAAACAAAGTCAATGAAATGGGTTTTTTATTTCGTTAGGTTCAGAATGATTTTGCGAAATTATTGCATACACACATTTTCGCTTGTCTTATTCGGCAAGAAGAGCGTTGCTATTTAAGCCAAAATCGCAAGTTTGACCTATTGGGAACGACATATACATCACAAAATCTCTTTATTATCAGCTATGATGAAGGCTGCGTGTATATGTGTGTATGTTTGAGAAATTGCGTATGCGAAGGTGTGCGTGCGTATGTGTGAAGGAGAGAGAGAGGAAGAGGGAAATAGACAAAGACAGATTAATTAAAAAAAAAGGCACCGAGGGCTGGGGGAGACGCCCTTAAGAACTAGCAGTGGGGTTGATGGAGAGGTCTAGTGAGTTCAGACGACACTTATGGTGCGAGGAGGGGCGTCCTAAGGATGTATAATGTATACTTCTGACAAGGAGAGAGAGAGAGAGAGAGAGAGAGAGAGAGAGAGAGAGAATAAGAAATTTTTTTTGAGAAATACTGTATGTTTTTAATTATTAAACGAACTTGGTTACACTAACAGAGTGCTACTACCCTATTTTGTACCACAATTTCACAGCGGGAACAAAAGCTATCTATGTTTCCGAGTCACATACCATCACGCAGGACGAAGCTTACACCAGGTGCTGAAACCTGTCGGGCTGAGCTGGCAGACCTCGGCATGGACTGTATAGTGAAATGAATGGGGAGAATACGCGATTTTAGAAGAGATACAGAAGTATAAATAGAGAGTTAAGAGACAAGGAAGGCGCAAACAAGGTGTGAGGAGATTTAGAATGTTGGGAAGACGATTTTACATCACAATAAATGTGTAAATGGGGAGTGATGCGACGAAGAAAGTTGTAAATAGGGGATGAAGAGAATAAATGAGTAAATTGGGCGAGAGATGCCAAAACACAGAGTAAATAGGATGCACAAAAACAAAAACAAAGCCTACATAGGGAATGAAAATAATAAGAAAGAAATAGTTTAAGAAAATGCAGAATACGATACAAATAACATATAAAGGCACAAAAGAAGGCATGAATAAATATAGAAAAATACAAAAATAGGGGAAAATAGGATGCAAATTGGGCCAAGGAAGGCTTAAATATGATGCCAGTGAGCGTAGAACGATTCACTACGCATATATTCACCGGTACACTTGTTTCTTCATTTATACGCTACTTCCTTCTTTCCTTTCTCTCTCTCTCTCTCTCTCCTTCCATTTCGTCTCTTCCCTTGTGTTGATTCTTCGTTTCTTCTTTCTTTTATTCTTCTCTCATTTCTTTGCTTCTTCTTCCTCCTCCTCCTCCTCCTCTTTCATTCTCAAATCTCTCTAGCTTGGTTCCTTCCCTCCTTCCTTTCCCTCTTTATTTCTATCCAAGGCAATACACAATAGTCCTTCATCTAGGTGTAAGCTGATAGTTCTTACCAGCAGATAGTCTGAGGACTTCCGAGTCATATACTATCACTCTTTCCCATGTACTCCACCTCCTCTTCCTCTTCCTCTTCCTCTTCCTCTTCCTCTTCCTCTTCCTCTTCCTCTTCCTCTTCCTCTTCCTCTTCCTCGTCCTGCGTCGCCGCGCCTAGCCAATCTTCCGCATGCGGCACCAGTAGAGGGGGGAGGAACAGTGACCAAGTTGCCGTAGTATGTTGATGGTGATATTCAGACCACAACTTGTGTAGTGTCGCTCGTGTGAGAGAGTTGCTAATTGGTGTGCCAAAGAGAGCCAGCGAGCGTGCCATTTCCAGTTACCTGTCTACCCTCTTACTCTCTATCTCTCTCTGTTATTAACCCTCCTCCTCCTCCAACTCTTCCTCCATTTTCTCCTCTCTTTGTGTCATTTCCAGTTCTCTGTCAACCCATATTCTTTCTCTCTTATTAACTTCCCTTCTTTATCTTACTCTTTTCCAGTTGCTTGTCTTCCTTATATCTCTGTTATCGGTTGTATATCTATGTCATTTTTAGTTGTCTGTCGTCCGTTACTCATTCTGTTAATGTATTTCTCTCCACCTGTATTTCTCGTTATCTCTCTCTCTCTCTCTCTCTCTCTCTCTCTCTCTCTCTCTCTCTCTCTCTCTCTCTCTCTCTCTCTCTCTCTCTCACTCTCTCTTCTCTCTCTCTCTCTCTCTCTCTCTTCTCTCTCTCTCTCTCTCCACATGCCACTTTGAGATGTCTATCTTCTCTTTCTCTTTCATTCTCTTTCGTCTCCTTCCTAAGCAATAATTTGAGATTCCTTTCTTCCCTTACTGTCTCCGATATTATCTCCTCTTCTTACTGCTAAATTTTATTTCTCCTTCTCGCTGTCCACTTTTATCTATAAATATCTTTTATCTTCTCTTTGTCTTCTTCATCTTGTCATTTTTTATTTCTATTATAAGTATATCACTATATATATATATATATATATATATATATATATATATATATATATATATATATATATATATATGCTCTCTACTTTTATTAATTCTTTCCGTCTCACATTTCGTTCTCCCTCACCTACCCTCACTCGCTCTCTCTCCTATATTCCTTCTTCCTCCCTCCCTCCTTCGCTCTCGTGTCTCCATAAATCGATATCTTGAACAAGCAGCTCGGAGCTTATCTCCATACATGTATATATATGATAATGTGAACACCCAGGATCTCGTTTTCCGTCGCTTTCTTGTCCCAGTTTTCTTATGCAGTTAACGACACTAGTTTGATTACTTATGGTCTGTTACCTTCTCTATCTTCTCTCTTCTTACTCTCTCTCCTCTCTCTCTCTCTCTCTCTCTCTCTCTCTCTCTCTCTCTCTCTCTCTCTCTCTCTCTCTTCTCTCTCTCTCTCTCTCTCTCTCTCTCTCTCTCTCTCTCTCTCTCTCTCTCTCTCTCTCTCTCTCTCTATATATATATATATATATATATATATATATATATATATATATATAATAACTGAAATACGGTAAACATTTGATCCACTCAGCGCAAATAAATCTTTCAAGAAAAGTTGAAAAATCAATTTTCCAATCTGCCTCTTTTTATAGATCTTCAGGGAAGTACTTGAGTTTTTAAGAGTCAAATTTTTTTGCACCCACCTGGAAGAAATTATGTTCTTTCATGGAAAACATCTGTTATTAGGAATAATTTATACCAGGATAAAGATGAAGAAGATTGGCCATTTACGAGAAAGACTTGACTGGTTTTCAAACACAGAACTGACTTTATTATAAATATTTACTTAATAAGTTTTAATAAAAGGCAGACTAAGGTACAAGAAGAGCAGATTACAATAAAGAAACTATGCTGATGGAAGACAGTTTTTTCAGAGAAATGTAGTGAAATCTGGCCAAGATATACAAAAATATTCATAGGTCTTTGTAAGAAATACAGAGTGACGGGAACACGAGGGGGTGACGAGAATGTCAGGAACTATATTTTGAGCTTCAGAGTGGACAGAAGGTGGAATGAGCTGGATGAAGAAGTGAAGTCCATTCACAACCTTAAGAACAGGAATGACAGAGCTCATAATGCTAGAAATGAGTGAGTCAGGTCACGGCCTTTTAAGAAGAAAGTGACGTGTTAGTAAAATTCGACCCCCTCAACCATTTATAAGTGAGTACATATTTGTGAACACACGTAACCACAATTACACCCTCACAATACACACACACACACACACACACACACACACACACACACACACACAATCTATTCAAGAAACATGCAATAAAGCTAGGGTTGCACACAAAAATATAGCGAAAAAAGGCCATTGAGGAACCGTTTTGATTACCTAGAAGAGCAATTAGCACTACTAAAGGCAGGTGAAAAACTCGTGTCATGAGTTTTTATGCGTGAGTCTGTCGATTAAAGAACATTTTTTTAAGCTATTCATTTTTTGTGTGTGAGCTTGTGTAGACTCATCAATTTGTACTTTTTTTTGTGGTTATGGGGCGAGGGGGGTCGAGTCGCGGCTCCTGGACCCGCCTCTCCAATATTCTCATGAAGCGTCACCTTTCGAGTATGGTGTCTTAATGCTGGTGATGGGCTCTGCATCAAAGGATTTGGAGCTGTATGACCACTACGGGCTTAGCGCTTTCGCTCCTGACCAACATCAGACTGAAGAATTAGTGTCTGACATCTCTTTGATTCATTTAAGTCTTTAACTTCCATGCCATGTCTGCCAGCTTGTCCCCCAGTCTTCTTCTTTCAGAAAGTTTGTCAGTGTCTGCTCTGTCAAATGCTATGGCTATTTTTAACATCCTAATCATGTCTCACCTTGTTCTCCCTTCCAGTGAGGTAACGTTTAGCTAGTTTGCTCTTTCTTGGAAGGTCATTTGTCTTAACTCTGGGATTAGTCTCGTTGCGAATCTTTAGACCTTCTTTCTAGACATCATTTTCTAGGTGGAAGTTCCATGCTGGTGCTGCATATTCTAGAACAGTGTACGGTGTTAGGAAGAAATCTTTGTTGAGATTTTTTTTCAAGGTACGGAAGTGTATCTAACCGTCCACTACCATCTGCTAACTTGTCCATCTAATCACATGATCGTGCTGGATGCAATTAAAATTTCAATCACATTTCAAGTAAAGTTAGTAGGCGCCCCTCACTGCAACGACCGTTGCGGGTTTTTAATGGAGTCTGTCTGATCAAAATGTAAAGCAAAATAAAGGAGGTGTAACTTGAAAAAAATGCAGTTTTCAGCTTGAATTCAGCTTATTCAGTCATGTAATTTGAAGAGATTTGTGAGATAGGACTAGACGTTGCTAAAATTCGTCCATATGAATCACCAGTCTTCTCGCTCCTGGAGATCACCAGTCTTCTCTCTCCTGGAGATCACCAGTCTTCACTCCAGGAGACCTTTTTAGTAACCTTTCCAGCACTTTGGAGTATGGTGACAACGATGCTGACCTTTAGTTATGCTTCTTGTATTATTTCCCTCATTATTATACTATTATATTACTCTGTACAACCATATATCATGTCAAAATAAACTTCTTATTCTTATAAATAGGAATCACAGTAATTTTAAAATACTCATATAAGTGGACGTAGGTTTGAGCTGAATGATCTGGGTTGAATGATATCCAAGAGTTCAGCGCTATTCATTAATTATTCAAAGATCATTTATATACAGGTATGGGTTCGTTATTTCCTTGATGTATTGTTTCAGTCCCACTCCCTTTCCTCTTCCTCAAGCCATCCTCTTCCCTTTCCCTCCCTCAGTTCAATCGCTCCTCTTCCCTTTTCCCTTCCTCAGCCCATTCTCTCCCTTTGCCATAAATTTCTCCCTCTTCTCGGCCCCTCACCAGGTGTTCCCTCACTACCGACATCCCAGTTTCTATGCGTCTGGTGTCATTCCTACGGTCGTAACTTACCCCCCCGGAAGCTTCCTAGTATTTCCAGGCAACCCGGCTATACTTCTTGCCCAGCTTAACCCAGCTGGGATATTTTAGTGCTGCCTCGATTCTAGGTCAGTGGCTTCTAGATTCACCAAGCTCTTGCTGGGTCTTACCTTCCACGGGAGAGACTAATATTCCCTGAGAATTTATCTGGCGGGATTTACTGCTTGTTGTTTATTGTCATTGA
Organism: Cherax destructor; assembly: GCA_009830355.1. Lineage (NCBI taxonomy): Eukaryota > Metazoa > Arthropoda > Malacostraca > Decapoda > Parastacidae > Cherax > Cherax destructor. The sequence continues at coordinate 522,407 of WNWK01000131.1, forward strand.
GTTTATCAAGTTCTGTGTCAACAGAATCACTCTTCAGGTCATATTTCATAATCGCAGAAGGGAATATTCTTGGTATCTTTTCAAATTCACCCCAGACGTGGTTCTCTGAAAGTGTGTGTACTCACCTAGTTGTGGTTGCAGGGGTCGAGTCATAGCTCCTGGCCCCGCCTCTTCACTTGGCCGCTACTCGGTGTGTGTGTATGTGTGTGTGTGTGTGTGTACTCATCTAGTTGTGGTTGTACTCACCAAGTTGTTAGTTAGTTAGTTACCATTTTCTCCTAGGCACATGTCGATTAGACACTAGGCCTGTAGTATGTGTGTGTGTGTGTGTGTAAGGAAACACTTCGAAATGTTTCCGCCCTGCCGAGAATTAAACCCGGGCCCTCCGTGCGTGAAGCGAGAGCTTTAGCCACCAGATGTGTGTGTATGTGTGTGTGTGTGTGTGAATGTGATCACCTATTTGTGCTTACCTATTGCTACAGGAGTAGTACCATTATTGTGAAGTCCTTTCGCCAGCGCTTGACTTATCCTTACTTTGAACTGGTAAGACACAGAGCCACGAGCACGTGACGGAGTATGAAGCCTTCATTATTCGTTACGTTAAAGAATCAACAAACTTTTATCTGTTCATGAATTGCAACAAAATACAATATTATCTTCTTTTGCTTTCCCTTTCCAGTATTCCACCTCTCTACGAAATACTGATATTCATTGGGTATCTCTTTCTCTTGATTTTCGTTCTGTGGCTTCGTTTTCTCCATCATTTTGGTGTGTCTGTTTCTGCTGATGCATGAGAGAGTGAAATGTGATTTCAGAAAGAGGAGACCAGCTTACAGAATGCAAAACTCACGAACCACACAACACGGAAGCATCACTCAGATACACTTAGTTCATGTTAATAATTCACAGTATGCAATTTAAGTCAATGCGAAAACGTTTCGCTTACCAGAGACTCGTTCAATACTTTCAGCTGAAATGCAACAAACCGCTTATCGTGTCTTAGTAACATATTATTCATTATAATCTACCACTGGTGAGCACAATGAGTTCAGTGCTGGTAAGCCAGCAGTCTCTCTTCTCCTGCCCCACCTGGAAGTCCTCGTCTAAACATCCTTCGAGTGGCCCTAGACACACAATCTTGCAGTACCTCCCTCCATAACGCCTGCACCGCCCAACAGGCCAATTTATAAGAGACTTGTGTCAGGTGATTTACCCCTGAAGGATAAAGTAACAAGCATAAACCATCAAGAATAAAGTAACAAAGCCATTAAAAATAAGAGAACAAGCAGTCATTAAACAAGGCCGTTAAAAAGAGGACAAGAAGCCTAAAGACCTCTGAAATGAAGATAAAATATTCATCTAAGATGTCTAAAGATGTCAATCAGATCTTCTAAGATGTATAAAGATGTCAATCAGATAGTTAAGCAACTATGTAAGAACTTAAAAAGATATTTGGAAGACTGTCTTAAGATTTTCTAAGAGTTCCATAGAACTAGCTAAAATGGTTAACTATCTAAGAAGTATCAAATAACTTATCATAAGGTGTAATCGGCTTCCATATCAAGCGTTCGTAAAAAAATAAAACCATAATAAAACAGTAGAAAAAATAAACATCTCTTCATCTGCGAATTACCTGGGTTTAACAAACAAACACAAACAAGCAAAACAAACACGTTGCTACAGCAAATACCCCTCAACCATCTCACATGCAAATAACATAAACAAACACAAGAAACACCTCGCTGCAGCAAACACCCGCTAACACCCTCACAAGCAAATAACATGAACAAACACAACAAAACTCCTCCCTGCAGCAAACACTCGTCAACAAACTTGTTTGGCCTTTTATAGCATTGTTCTGGTTTTGGCTAACGAATTAACAAAAATCCATAATTCTCCAGCTCTCCCCCCAAAATGCATCACATAGTGTTAAAAGCTTTTGGGGCCATTACGATAGGCGCATATCAGCAAATGTTACTAAATTTCACCTGACATACACAGAAAAAAATGCATCACAGTGTTACACGTTCTCCCTCTCGCTAGATACCCTATCTCTAGATAGATGTTATCACTCAAGGTTGATTTCTAGCTTCTAATTAGATATTTTTTTGCTCTCAGCATCCCTTTAATCTCTAGTAATATGTCATCCCTTAAAGTAGAGCTTTTTCTCAGTAGATGTTCGGTAGATAAAGAAAAAAAAACACAATACCGAGATTGAAACAATAGACAAATAACCCGCACGTAGAAAAAAGAAAGTTATGACGACGTTTCGGTCCAAATTGGACCATTAACTGTCTGCGTAGTTAAGGGTCCAAATCGGACCGAAACGTTGTCATAAATTTCTTTCTGCAATGTGCAGGATGTGTACTCAGTAGATGTGTGTCCCTAACGCAGATTTTTCAGTGTGGATATATATATATATATATATATATATATATATATATATATATATATATATATATATATATATATATATATATATATATATATATATATATATATATATATATATATAGAGTATATGGTTATCATAATGTTTGGCCAGGGTATAGATTCACTCTTTGTAGATATATTTCCAGGCCTAAGACTTTACTCGTTTGAGATGTCTTGATTAGGTCTCTACGTGGTCTTTTCTTCCTATGGACGCGGGTGATGGGTGGTCCCCTGGTTGAGGTCAATAGCGTAATTCCCTGTAATCCCATAGAGCAGATTGGACCTGCCGTCACCGCCCCGTGTACCTGCTGAATTTCCCAACACCCCGTGACTTCGCAAAAACACACACACACACACACACACACACACACATATATATATATATATATATATATATATATATATATATATATATATATATATATATATATAAAATATATATATATATATATATATATATATATATATATATATATATATATATATATATATATATATATATATATATATATATATATATATATATCATAATCTTACTCTCTCTCTCTCAAAGTGCCACTCTTCTGTCTGTCACTTTATCCAGGTCTTCTCAGGGATTCTCTCACAACTGCCTATCTTTAATTCCTCTGCCTCGCTCACTTCCACTTTAAGTAATGGAGTCAGCCAGGCTGTCGAGGAGGATCAGGTCCTGCTGTGTTTGCTGCTGCGATCTGCTTCGAATTGGCTCTGTTCTGGCCGTTCTCATTCAAATGCAGGCTCGCTTCCCTTACGCTCCTCGACTCCAAGTTATGTATTGTCCCAGAATAATGCATATGTATATATATAAATATAAACAAACAAATAAATATATATATATATATATATATATATATATATATATATATATATATATATATATATATATATATATATATATATATATATAATATAAGATGGGGTCCACCTCTGGTACAAATTGTGGGACCCATAGCCTCGGAGAAGTGGATAAAGGCTTCAAGGAAGAAAATTTGGATTTCTTCCTGATGACATTTGAATATTCCACTTCCCTACCACCCCATCTTTTTTTTTTTACCAATAGGTATATCTTATTACATAATATGGTACAAAAGATTTAAGAGATACATGTCTAGTACATATTGTTGCATGTTTGTCACTGATTATATATATATATATATATATATATATATATATATATATATATATATATATATATATATATATATATATATATATATATATATATATATATATAATATATATATATATATATATATATATATATATATATATATATATATATATATATATATAATTAAGTCCTTTCTAAAATTATCTCTTATACGTTTAAAGATATATTTTTTTCATTTATGTTAATGTAAGAATTTATAATTTTGTACCAAGAGAAACTTTGAAAACCTACCTAACCTTATTACAACAAGCGCAATTTAATTTAACCTAACCAAACTAAATATATTTTAGATACGTTAACATTAATTTAATAATAAACAAACACAATGAAATATATTTTTTCGTTAGGTTCAGAATGATTTTGCGAAATTATTACATACACAAATTTTCGCTTGTCTTATATGGCAAGAAAAGCGTTGCTATTTAAGCCAAAATCGCAAGTTTTACCTAATCGGCACGTCATCTAATATATATATATATATATATATATATATATATATATATATATATATATATATATATATATATTCTATATATAATATAGTATGTGTGTGTTATGTGTGTGTGAGAGAGAGAGAGGTGAAAGAAAAGATAGAGAAAATGTGAGTCAAACTACCTTCAAACTTTCTTAATATATCCTCAAGATTGCTTTCTATCCGTCCACATTTTTATCCCTCCTCTCTTTGAACCATCCATCCACGGATGACTGTTCTCATCCAAGGGGTCATATATATATATATATATATATATATATATATATATATATATATATATATATATATATATATATATATATAATATATATATATATATATATATATATATATATATATATATATATATATATATATATATATATATATATATATATATATATATATATCTTTCCTCCTCACTATCAATAATCCGTCTATCCTGGGATATCTGTTCATCAATCCACATGGCTATCTATCCAGCCAGAATGAGCAGTCCAAGGAAGGCCGTGGCTCCACTAACTGAACTAATCGCAATCAGTGGACGTGAGGGGACCAAGATGCTGGTAGGTGGTAGGTGGTAGGTACTGGTAGGTGGTGCTGGTAGATTGTAAGTGCTGGTAGGTGGTAGGTACTAGTAGGTGTCAGGTGCTTGTAGGTATTAGAGGTTGGTAGGTTCTCGGTGTTAGTAGGTGTTTGGAGGATTGTGGTTTTACTGGTAGGCTGTGGTGGTGTTGATGTGGTGGTGTTGGGAGCTTACCTCCTCTTCCTCGAATCAAACCTGAATGCAACCCATTCCCCAGGCGCTCAATGACTCCCTTCAAGTTTAGCGTTTTCCCATGAAATATTACTAGCAATCTCTGTTCCTTGCAGTCTTTCAGCATAGTTATTACATGTCGGTTTCTTTTCCACAAGGCATACCTCTCACCTTTCTCTTCAGCTTTCTCTCCAGCTTTCTCTCCAACTTTCTCTCCAGCTTTCTCTCCAGCTTTCTCTCCAACTTTCTCTCCAGCTTTCTCTCCAGCTTTCTCTCCAGCTTTCTCTCCAGCTTTCTCTCCAACTTTCTTTCTAGCTTTCTCCCCAGCGTTCTTTCTCTAATTTCTGAAGACCTTCCTTATGGAGAGTACATGAGAGAAATATCAACAATATAACCTCCAATGTAATATAGGGTGATACTTCATTGACAACGTTTCCACCACACAATGGGCGAAACGTCGTCAGTAGAGGATCGTTTAACACTGCATTGTTGTCCATTTTTTCCAGACTATCTTTGTATTTGCTTACTTAAAATAATCCGCTGATGGTATTAATGGAAATGTCTGTGGTTAAGGTGACAACTCTGGTGTGGTATTTACCACCAGGATATCACTGTAGTTGATGTGACAGGTCCCACATGGTATCCACTAGAAGGTTAACATTGTGGTTGTAGTGACAGGTAAGGGGATTTACCCACCACCAGGTTATCATTGTACAAGTCAGTGATCTTCTTCCCTTCCAGAGGAACACAAATTGGAATGTAAATATGAAGAGGAAGATGCTACTTTGAGAGTTACTCTTCTGTACATACGTAACACACACAAACACACACACATACACATCAGTGAAGAGGCGGGGCCAGGAGCTATGAATCGACTCCTGCAACCACAAATAGGTGAGTACAAATAGGTGAGTACATCGCACCTCCCCAGCTCCTTCCTCTTTCTCCCTAACACCCGAAAAAAAATCATTTTCAGTGCCACTCTGAAGATTAAAGAATAAGTCCCGTTTGATTAGCCTGATGTACGTGATGTCTTGCCGGATGCTTGCCAAGTGGGGTAAGTCTATTAGCTGCCTGCCAACATGTTGACATTCATCAAAGCGAACGCGTGAACGGGAGTCTGAACGTTCATTGCAGAGTATGGAATCTCTGGTTAATATAGAGAAGGAGCCTTCAGGGGCAGGAAATGCTGAATGCTTTTTTTTTCTTTCCTATTTATTTTTCTACTGGTATTAGCTGTCTTTTGTTATTTTATTATTATTATTATTATTAATATTGTTATTGTTGTTGTTTTTGTTATTGTTATTATTTTTGCGCAAAACGCATATTTACAAATTTAGAGTTAGCATACCTTCCTTAATCGTCCTCCCCTTCTCTTCCTCCGTCCCTCCCTGGCTTCCCTCTTTTCTCTCCCTCTCTCTCTCTACCTCTTTGCTTCTTCCCTGTATTTATCTTGTCCACTCCTTAACTCTCTCTTTCTCTTGCTCGTCCTTTTCCTCTCTTCCCTCTGTTCCTCTTTCCCCCTTCACTCTGTCCTTTCCATACACTCTTTCTCTCCTCCCTTCAATCCTTTTTCTATGTTTCATTTTCTGGCTCTCCCTCCCTCCCTTCCCTTTTCTCCCTCGTAAGTCTCGTTATCTATCCCTCCCTTCATAAATAATGCGATAAGCAACTAAGCAACTCCCTTCAAAAATAATACGATAAGCAACTCAGCAACTCCATAAATAATGCGATAAGCAACTCAGCAACTCCCTTCATAAATAAAGCAATAAGCAACTAAGAATCAGGGCTGGGATAATACTTGAAGAGGGCCATTGGCTCTCCCGAAAGGGAGAGCCAATGGCTCTATCTCCGAAAAGGAGATAGATAGAGAAAATTAAATATTATCACGTAATTAATATGTATCAAGAAAATCAGGTGTAAGAGGCTAATCCAGGTGTAAACAACGGGAGATTAAGGAAAAACGTCACAGTTGTGGTACTGTAAGTGTTTCCAACTGACTACAGTTCTGTGGCTGGAACAATTCACAGCTAAGAACAATTCATACTAATTCTCACTCTATCTTAACTAGAACAATTCCTCACTTGCTCAGAGTACCGTGACTAGAACAAATCGCAACTAACCTTCAGTTCCGTGGCTATAACAATTCATAACTAACCTGCAATACCGTGGTGAGAACAATTCATAACTAACCTTCGACAGTGGCAGGAACAATTCAAAACTAACCTTCAATACCGTGGCTAGAAAAATTCACAACTCTCAATACCAGCTACGTAGCTGGGACAAAAAATCACAACTCACAATACCAGCTACGTAGCTGGGACAAAAAAATCCCAACTCACAATACCAGCTTCGTAGCTGGGACAATTCGTAAATTATCCCACAACACTGTGACTGGAACAATTCTTTTTTAACCCACAACACCGTGACTGAAAATAGATCCTACGGGTTTGAGCACTTCCCCATAAATGCCCCCAAAAGTACTAAACCCTTTCAAAAAAAAAATCTGAACTCCACTGAACCTCATTAAGCCCCATTAAAAGGCTCAGAGTGCAATGGCTCCCCAAAGATAACAAACGTAGTCTGCTTGTTCTAAAATGGCTGTGAATATTCTCTTGAAACCTTTTTTAAATAGATTTTAATCAGGTTCTTCAATCAGAAAATAATTACGGTTAACAATGCAGAAAATTATGATAATGATTGTTTAATTTTTGGTTAATCGTAGACTCAAAAGTATTGATAATAATCATAATAATGATAATGATACCACTACTATTACTAATACTACTACTACTACTAATAATAATAGCAATAATAATACCACTACTACTACTATCACTACGACTACTACTACCACTACTACTAGTACAACTACTACTACTATAATAATAATAATAATAAAATAATAATAATAATAATAATAATAATAATAATCAATTAAGTGGACGGGAATGATGGACCATATCCTTCAAGAATCTGAACTAACTCTTATATTCTCTCTCTCTCTCTCTCTCTCTCAAGATTAATTAGTAGAATTAAAGCTCTGTCTACATTGGAAAATGATGTAGATTTTACTGTTCTTTAGAAGCAAAGTAAAGAGTGACAAAAGTATCTTCAGTGCAGATAATTCACTCTTCAATGGAGATGGAAATGGAAGACTCAGGGAGAGAAATGAGGATGAGAGAGGACAAAGGAGGGGAAATGAAAGAAGAAAGAGTGTTTGAGAAAAGGAAAGATAACCCCGGAAGACTGTGAATGGAAGAAGGGTAACGATGGTAGAGTGCAGAAATTCAACGAGAAATATTACCGTTGGATTTCGTCTGAGTAGACCAGTGACTGCGTCTGACGTCACTGACATCATCTACGCGTGTTCCAGACGCTCTGGCATCCTCTACGCACTGTCTAGACGAACTGACACCATCTACGCACGGTCCAGAACCAGACATCATCTACGCACAGTGCCAACTCTTAATATACATACGCTTTATATAGAGAAAGAGAGAAAGAGAGAGGGAGACTAAGAAACATAATTCCACCTCTCATATCACCTCTGAACTTCCCTGTTATTTTTTTTCTTGTTTTTGTTTTTTTTAGATAAAGTTTGATCTCCGATTTGTTTGCTCAAAACAAAAAATTTCCTTGCACAAGTAAAAATGCTCTTTTTTAGGTAACTGTTTCTCCCGATCGAGGAAGAAGAGAAGCTGGTGAAGTATAGAAACAGACCCAAAGTGTACAGATATCTGGAACCAGATGGTTCAGACAGCATCGTCAACGCGTTTAATACCATTACATATTACCATCCGTTGTTCATTTGTTTACTGTATACCTCGTCTGCACTCACGTATAAAAAAATAACAGTGGGCACATTGCACATGTGAATAAAAGCTTCTATTATTGCTTTTATTTTATTTTTAATTTTCTCTCTGTGGTTGCAGACTTACGGGACACTCTTGGTAAGAGAGGGTGAGATGAAATCTTTACCTGCAGCCTCCTAGGTAATTGATGAAGACCTGAGGTGAGGGAGGAGGTACCTTTACTCGTGGCTTTAATTAAATGAAGCTGGAGCTAGTGGGATCGAATTCCACGATATCCTTGGCTGTGGTACACGCTAAGAGAGTGGGTCTCTCTCTCTCTCTCTCTCTCTCTCTCTCTCTCTCTCTCTCTCTCTCTCTCTCTCTCCCACTCTCTCTTCTCCTAATTCTAAAGTTAAATTAATATTTGTGAAGATTTTCAATACATGTTTTACAGTCTCTCCCATTCTCAAAGTCAAAATCAGTATCACCGGGATCTTATATATAACGTAAGTATAAACAATTGTTATAGCATTTAATAACACATAAAATATATAGCATTTATATATAATTACAGTTAATTGCAGTTTCGTTCATATAATAATGATAACATGCAATTATGGTTGATTGGGTGATTGAGGGGATTTAAAAACCTATCGACAACACGAGAGATTATAAGGGATGCAAGTAACCTCTTCACCACCAGTCAAGAATAATTTAATCCCTAAAACAGCGATTAAATTACTCTCAGAAAATATCCACTGAGAGACATACACTCCCACGATGTTTGCATCCTTAAACGCTAGATAGATGGCAACGATAGATGGCAACGCCATCTATCGCAAACATGCCACGGATATAATCTACGACATCAGATGCTATTCAGAATATGAGAAAGGCTCACACAGGAGCCTATAAAGAAGGAAAACGTACCCTTATATGAGTAGTGATAATCATGGCTGATAATTGTGTCCCTTATGGGTTTAGCGGTTAATTATTATAATGATAATGATAGTTGTGTATATTCAGCATTAACAATTGCGTGATACAACATAAATATGATAAGGCTGATATGTAGGTGTATATATGTGGGTAATTTAATTACCCAAATATAAAAAAAAAAATCGTGATACAGGGGATAGAACAATTAACACATAACTTACGATTTATAATGAATTTTTTTAGGCGGTGTTTCGCTCCTCATAATGAGCCATTTTCAATTGGCGAGTAATTGATTCACAATGGACCGAAACGTAGTCCAAAGTTTCCTCTCAAAATTGTGGGTTAACTGGGAATCGTAATGTAAATTGGATCGCTGGATCGTTTGAGCCGGAAGAAAGATGATCAAGTCGAATGTTGAAGTAAAACTTTTTCTATCAAATTTTAACCCAACTGATGAGCCGTGAACATATATTTGATTTAGTTCTCTCTCTCTCTCTCTCTCTCTCTCTCTCTCTCTCTCTCTCTCTCTCTCTCTCTCTCTCTCTCTCTCTCTCTCTCTCTCTCTCTCTCTCTCCCACTTTAAAAAGCCAATTCACATTATCTTTTCTTCTCACATCTCGGGTCGTTCGAGTTTGACCTCAAAGAAAAAATAAATTTAAGTAGTATTCACCAGAGACAAAATAATTTTCCCCAGTCTCACTTCGCGACCCTATCCATTCCCCCTCTCATCCCCCACCACCTCTCTCTTCTCCCCTCCCACATCCCAATTCCCCACACACTCCCTTCCCCCACCAAAACCCTAATGTCTCCAATTAAAACTTTTGCAGGCCAAAACTTTGAGGAGTTTCCATCATTTTGTTTCCCATTAATATAAAGCACAACATTAAGAAAGGCATAATTCTTATATCAGATTTAGAGTTTTCAACACGACTCGCGGCTTTGTTGCTAATTACTCTTATACGTTTGGGCTAAAATGCTGGGTTTTTTTCCCTCCCTTTAATTTTAATTATAATTAAACTAATATGTTAAAAGGTAGATTTTCTCATTTATGGCGTAATTAGTGTAATATGTTTAGGTATAAGTGTGTTTTATGTCTGTAAATAGAGCAATTATGTTTTGTGTAAAAGCCGGTTATTTTGGGAAGTTCTTTTTCATTGTATTTTTCACGCCGAAGAACGTATATTACAACAAGGAGAAATTTCATTGTATTTATGACAGAAAATGATGCAGTGACTTGCCGCTACGGTAAAGTGTTACGAAATGAATAAATGACGAAAGATTAAAAGCCGTAAACTTATCGTTCGTTTGAATAAGGAGAGAAAAACAAATTGAAATCACAAAATTAAGTAATTGTAAGTTTTTAATGCGAGAAAACACAAAGTTCTTAGCGAGACTTGAATACCAATTAACCATCACATCAGCGAATTCTATTTGTTAGGACCAGAATGCCATAAAAGACTACCTTTTTTCTTAGTTTGAATTGTTTATATATATATATATATATATATATATATATATATATATATATATATATATATATATATATACCTCTCTCTCTGTCTCTTTCTCTCTCTCTCTCTCTCTCTCTCTCTCTCTCTCTCTCTCTCTCTTTACACAGGGTTTGACAAGGTTAGGTTAAGGATCCCTAGCTTTATTGACAAGATAAGAGCTGTTACCTACATCAGCTCATTTGAAAGCATTTTTATTGTTATGAAACATACAAGTAGGGAACAGGATGAAGTTGGAGCCATCTGTGGGCCAGCATTTTCATTTGATCAACTGACTTTATCTCGTTGACATCATAATGCTGTACGAATGTGTTCCAGACTCGAGTCATCCTGGGGATAAATGATCTCAGATGAAGTGATGTTCTGGAGAAGGGTACAGCCAGAGTGAAGTTGCTGCTTTCTGCCCGTCTTGTGGTATAGAAGCTTGCTTCTCGCTGCCCTCGAAGTGGAGCCAAGTATAGTACTTTGACAATGTCTCTGCATCTCTGTTTCTCTGTCCGTCTGTCTGTCTTCTCTCTCTCTCTCTCTCTCTCTCTCTCTCTCTCTCTCTCTCTCTCTCTCTCTCTCTCTCTCTCTCCTCTGATGTCCAGCAATTGAGCACAACTCTACGTGACATGGGGTCCTGACCTTCTCTCAAGCCAGCCTTGCTTCTGTCTCTGGTAATAGCATTAGCCAGAACCTCGGCCAATTATAATGAAAACTTGAGCAAGTAATACAATTAGTACGTGACGGAAAGTGTTTTTCCGACCAAGGCCGTGTTTGAATGTTTATCTGTCTGTTTTGACGTGTGTCTGTCTCCACGACTGTGTTACACAGAATGTTTGCATTTCTGTATTCGCCTCTTCTTTTTCTGTCTGTTTTGTTTATAATCTGTCTCTCGTTTTTGTGTGCCTGTTTTTCTGTCTATCTGTCTGTCTATGTGTCTGTTTGTTCGTATTCATTCATATAAATTTACTCACCGAAATACGACAACGATGATTATTATTATTATTATTATTATTAATTATTATTATTATTATTATTATTATTATTATTACACTTATTTTATTATTATTTCATCATTATTATCATTATTATTATTATTATTATTATTATTATTATTATTATTATTATTATTATTATTATTATTATTATTATTATTATTATTGTTGTTGTTATCATTAGTGGAAGTAGTAGTAGTAGTAACGTATTTACCTGAGTGCTCATACATTGCTGGGGAATGGAAATCAAACAGTTTTGATCCAAGGAATAAAACACACACACACACACTCGACCCTTGCAACCACAACTAGGTGAGTACACACACACACACACACAAACACACACACACATACACTAATATTAAATCTAGAGGTAATAAACACCTGAATATCGTTTTCAGAAGCGTGTAAAAAAAATACCCTGACCTGGGCACATTTAATTCAGAGATCTCCTCCAAGCACCCAAAGCTGCGGTGCATGTGTTTAAATATCTGTATAATGACCCATAACGTGTATATCTGTACGTGTGTTGAGCTCACTTGCGCAAACATTCGCGATTTTTTTTTCACTCTGCCTTGTGTTTATTTGCGTACAAAAATAGCCTCGCGAAATTGCATGTGTGTGGATACTATTTCTGGGCGAATTAAGCGACAGGAATGACGACACTAATATTAACTAAAGATGAAAATAGTTTCCTTAATTATTTATTATTATTATTATTATTATTAATTATTATTATTATTATTATTATTATTATTATTATTATTATTATTATTATTTTTTTTTTTTTTTTTTTTTTTTTTTTTAACACATAGGCCGTTTCCCACCAAGGCAGGGTGGCCCGACAAAGAAAAACTTTCATCATCACTCACTCCATCACTGTCATGCCAGAGGCATGCTTACACTACAGCTACAAAACTGCAACATTAACACCCCTCCTTCAGAGTGCCGGCACTGTACTTCCCATCTCCAGGACTCAAGTCCGGCTTCCAGTTTCCTTGAAACTCCAACACTCTAACATTATTATTATTATTATAATTATAATTATTATTATTATTATTATTATTATTATTATTATTATTATTATTATTATTATTATTATTATTATTATTATTATTATTATTATATTATTATTATTATTATTTTATTATTATTATTATTATTATTATTATTATTATTATTATTATTATTATTATTATTATTATTATTATTATTATAAAAGAATGAGGAAACTTTTATTTTTGTTAAAGAGATTGTTAAATAGGTTTTTTTTTTAATAGGGGTCGTTGCTACTGGCTTATTCTAGAGGGCGTTGTCAGGAACAGGTGCTAAAAGTAGTCGTTATTAGTGGCTGTTATCAGCGGTCTTTACTAATGATAGTCGTTACAATTAGTTGTTATTAGTGTTCGTTATTACCTGTGGTCGTCTATGTAATTCTCAGAGCGAACCGTTATCTCGCTCTATTTTTAATGATTTTTATTCTCCCGATTCGTTTCCAAAATTTATTTTTTTCTTCCAATGATCGTCTTATTCCCTTTCAGTGCGGCTACTCTCTAAATGACCACTACGATGGCTTTGTTCCTATCTAGTTCCTGTCTGTCTTGTAATCTTGCTACTTGTTTGGGGTTGTAGAGTACTGACACAAACTTATCCCTTTGGATATTATTGCACCTAAACGCTATTTGTGAAGTTACTGCATCCGGTATCTCCATTTCTTCAAACCTCCAATGCTTTCTTGTAAGTAAGACGTCCTCTCCTCCATTTTTTCCGACTTCTCTTATCATTTGATATCCCTCAGAAAATAATTTATCAGTAATTTTCTGCTTGCAGTTGCTATTTTGAATGACTTTTCTTGTTTTTTTTCAGACCCAACATCCTAACCCGCTTAGAGATTCTATGAGTACTTTATTACAGCTCTCTGAGGGGTCTTTCTTGCTAAGTTAGGGGGCTGTCGACAGAGTGGGAAGGAGAGAACAAGAGTAGAGATTTTCGGTGGGTATTACTGCCTCGGTGAGAGTCACTTCATGGGTTGGAGATTCAGGGAGAGGCAAAAGGAGGGGCATGGAAAGGAAGCTGAATTATGCAGCTTGCTGTTGGTTTAGGTGGGTGAGGGCTGGAAATATATTCAGGAGATTCCTTCAGTTGTTTTTCCAAAGTATTTCTGTCTGTGTGTTCTCTCATTCGTAAAATTTCTAGAAACAGACGAAAGTTCTTATCGAAAATCGAAATATTCGTCCCTGTTATCTCTTTCTCTGTTTATTCCATATCTGTCTACTTAGCTAATTCTTAAGTGCCCTTTCTCTCGTTTTTCTTAGATCTCTATTTTTTTTGGTCTCTCCTAATCCTTTTATTATAATATCTTTGATTATTATACCATTGCTTGTCTTATAAACCTGACTCTGTGTATGTGTGTGTGTGTGTGACATACACCTTATGGTGTGTATATCCTTGTGAGACTAACTAATCTTTTAAAATATGACTAATAACAAAGTGATTACACTTCACCGTAAGATCTACAGTAATAAGACATCGATAAATACCCCACACGGGAATTCAGGAAGTTTACCCGGTCACCAGCTGCGTCCTAATACCTGTTTTTACACGCATCTCATCCCGGCCCGACAGGCAGTGACAGAATACAACTCACGTCTTGCACCTTCCAAAATCCACGTATGTGCCACATTTTATTGTTGCATGATCGTATACCTTCCAGTATAGTGGTCAGCCTGGACGATACGTCTTCATAATAAAATGCCATAATCCGCATTGTATGACTTATTTGCATACTGCCAGTATTCTCCTAATACTGTATTAACAGGGGTCATCGTCGCTGGCTTGAGTTTTACCGTGCTGATCCAGAGGACAGAGGGATGCGTTTTGTGTCCTGTTCTCACAGGGCTGGCATGGGAATCCTGGCCAGCCGCAGTTCTGTTAATGATTCAAAATAACTTTTTTCGTTATTTCATCAAACTAAATATATTTTAGATAAGTTTACAATAATTTAATAATAAAGAAACACCAT
>WNWK01000131.1:547500-587500 GCA_009830355.1 Cherax destructor
TAAAAGTAATAATAATAATATTAATTATAAAAATAATATTAATAATAATAATAATAATAATACTGTCGTGATCTTTGGGTGACAACGGCAGATAGTGTTTTCTTTTGTGTAACTGAGTGCATATCAGTTTTACAATGAAATATCTGAAATACATCATACTATTATCATATTCACATAAAGCTGTAAATCCGTGTTGATCACACAGTTCTACGATACGTGATATTACCGGAGATTTACATTACACTCAGTGGTTCATTTCAAAAGCTCATTGTATTGAAAAAAAATTCATTGTACGTAATCCAGGCCTTCGTAACCAATCATTTTAATGCACTTCTTGTTCAAAATTTTTTGTTTTCTTTTTTTGTTTAGGTCCACACGAAATTACCATAGAGAACAACATTATCAAGATGTTTGAAGGTAAAATTAAACGTCAGTTGAATAAAACACATGTACAACACTCGGGTATTTTTAATGTGGAGACGTTATGTCAACCAGTGGCGACGGTGGAAGACTCAAAGAGTTTATTTAGACGTGATCAGTCCCTCAACCTTGATAAATCTGTGGAAGACAATGAAAAACTTGAAGAAGTTCGAGTTAATCAGTCCCCTGACATCTGTCTTAATACACTTGGGTCTTATTCGTCTTTTTTTTCAGTTCAAAGATCCATTAAAATAGTAAACGAGTATACGAACACAGGATAAACATTAGAACACCAACAAGCAGCTTTGTTGTGTTCCCTCGTGTATAAGCACGAGATAATAATATAGATAATGATCATTGTAAACTAGTCTTGATATCTGATGATTATATAGAACGATGAATTCTGAAATCCAACTTCATGACAAAAAAGTCGAGAACTTTAATTTTCCTGAAAGGCTTCGTGACGCAAAGAGAGAGAATTATAGAGGCATAAGTTTGTTGAGTATTGCAGTTGAAGCGTATAATTGTTATAGAAATACAGGAGAATGATAGAAAGCGAGAGTGTAAATTGTGCCAATTCAGTCCGTTAAATCCGTGGGAGTCATACGACGCCTTTGTGGTCGGAATTAATTACGTTCGATCCAAGGAAGGAGAGAAAAGTATCAACTCCCTGGATCAAGAGCACATCACTAAAGCTTAGAAACGTTGGTAAAACGGGAAGTGTGCCTCCATTTTATTATGTAATTTAATTAAAATAATCTTATTTTTTTCAATTACTTTTTTTTCATGGTAGTTTTAATAATTATTTTTTTTTATTTCTAATTAAATGACGAGGAGCAACGTGATTTGCATTTGCTTCAATAACAAACGTTGAAATCTCAACGTTGAACGGAGTTAAGGAAAGCTGAAACCACAGCTGGGGAACTATGTCAAGAGTGTCAGTAATGCTGTCAAGAATTTCGATTAGTCAGTGGCGTCTCTCTCTCTCTCTCTCTCTCTCTCTCTCTCTCTCTCTCTCTCTCTCTCTCTCTCTCTCTCTCTCTCTCTCTCTCTCTCTCTCTCTCTCTCTCTCTCTCTCTCTCTCTCTCTCTCTCTCTCTCATTTCCACCATATCACAATGTAGGAGTCGTGAAAATTCTACGGTGACAAATCGCCACACTTCGCTATCTCCTCTCTTCTACATTATAATCTGTCTTTTCACTTCCTTGCCTCTTTTCTTTCCTCTAGTAAATTGTCTATTTCTTTATCCGTGTATTTCTTTCTCTGATCTTCCAACTTAGACATTTGTTTTCCAAAATAATATAGCTGCTAGTCAACAAATATTCATATTTTTTTAAATTTCTTAATCGGAAATTATGCAAAAAAAATTATATATATACAGAAAAATTTATAAAAAAAATGATAAAAAATATTAAAAGTGTAATAGTTTCCACTATATAATAATAATATATAATATTTATTTCTAATTGAGAGCAGATATGTAATTGCTCATTAGCTCACACAATTGACTACATTAACCACCAGAACAATACCCTCAAGTATCAGCTTCATAATTTGTGGGTAAAAAATGTTCAGGCAAATTTTGCTGTACCACTTGTTCAATTTTCATTAAATTGACCCTTGACCATCTACCAAACTGCTGCCAAAATTAAAAAAAAAAATCTAAAATTAAAAAACTGACAAACGCGAATCAAAATGAAAATAATTTTTATGAGTGACAAACATACATTCGAAAAATATATTTAAAAATTATCAGATAATCATTAATAAGAAAATAAATTTAGAGAACTGACAAAAAGGTAAATAATTATAGAAAAAATTATAACCACTTGGTAGTACCAAAATAATTTGAGAAAAAAAGAAAAATACGCGAAATTAAGAAAACGTAAACTTAAAAAATGCAAATACGCATTAATAATAAAATAAACTAGCAGATGAACTCAACCAAAATAAATATTTAATAAAAGTCTGCGCTTTCTGCGTAATCCGCGCAGATACGCAAATGGCACCAATAAAAAATGTATTATTGTTTTTTTTGTCAGAAGTTGTAAAATGACGATTATATTTTTAAACAAAAGCTCTAAATCCGTCCGGGTTACACAGCGCCCTGGGGACAGGAGATAATCAAATGTGATGCAAAGGACAGAGTAACTCCATTTCCTCAAATCACAATCTTTTCGCCGGGATTCGAAATTCGTAAAAATTTCGCTCGAAGGGAACTGTTTCGAAAATCATTCGAGAATGATACTTCTCCTTACACTTAACATACAATGATGGGCTACTGTACGAAACACCATGTGCCATAACTCATCCCTACGGCTATTTTTGCGAGAAAATTATACCCTTCACTTTTACAATAGCCAAACCTGACTCTCATTTTTGGGCATGACCTAAAAACATTAATTTTGGTTAAAGACTGCTTATATTTATAGATTTCCGACTAGTAACACACATGGGCAAGACTTAGTTACCTTTACTGCCGAAATTCTCTCCTGCACAAGAGGCTTCGTCAGTGAAATACAGGCCAGTACAGCATTGGAGACAGTAAAGGCAGTTGGTGGTCAGTTCCTCAAGGCTGAGGTGTAAAGATTGTTCACATTTATACACCTAATCCCGATATATCTGAATTCCATCAATTTTGAATCAAAATTGAGAATATTGAAGGAGATACTGTGAAAAATATTGCATCCCCAGGAGAAATAGTTTATTATTCACTTTCTCCTCCGTTACGATATTTCATAATGAAATCCTGTAGCTGAGAGCCATAAAAATAAGATTTGTTCTGTAGTAACACAGAAAAAGGTGAAGAGAGAAAATGTTTTATTTAGTCATAAAAGGTGTATTTTTAAAGCATTTTACCGACGTAGATTGAAATGAAAAAAAATGTTAATTTTTTTAATTAAAAGCTCTATTTTTTTTTTTAATTAAGGGTTAGAGCGTCGTGAATTTTCGTTCACCATGAGTCGGGCTAAAACGACACGGGTTCGAGTCCTCGGCTAGTCGCAGTGTTGCTATTGATTAAATACCACTCGTTCGTGGTTACAATAATATATATACTGCTTGTGGAGGCTAGTACACCAAACGGGGAGTAGAATGAAATTAACTCTCAGGCACCCACACCACCCTCGGCTAGTCGCAGTGTTGTTATTGATATATATATATATATATATATATATATATATATATATATATATATATATATATATATATATATATGTGTGTGTGTGTGTGTGTGTGTGTGTGTGTGTGTGTGGTTACACAACTGTAAGGGCTTTAACGCCGTAAACAAACCTTCACACGGGATTCAAATCCACTCAGAGGCAATATTTCACCAGACTTGTGGATTATACCGACTATTGTAATTTCCTCCGAACTGTAATTACAAAATTCACATAAACTCATTACCCGACTGTAACCATGGCTGAATTACCAATGCCTGACTTGACACAGCTGTTCAACTGTGTGATCTCTTTGTTCTGCGATGGTTTGCTAAAGGAGAGGAGTGGCTGTGGGAATATCTGTTCTTGAACAGAGTAATACAGGGTGTGGTGAACATTAGGGAAGATTTTCTTCTTGTGCAAAAGACTAAAATGACTACACGTTCTTTAACGTGAATTGAGGCAGGATACAGATCTTTTCTTCCCAATGTAACTCATTGTTGAACGCCTTGAACGGCCTTCTGTTCTGTGTCTCGCTTTTCCTGTAATGAATAACTGAAGTTCTCTCACAAAAACAAAGATATACAAACATACACATACCCACATACACATGCTCTCACACACACACACACACACACACACACGCACACACACACACACACACAGCCCCCGGTGGCCTAGTGGGTAAAGCTCTTGCTTCACGCACGGAGGGGCCGGGTTCAATTCCCGGTGGGGCAGAAACATTTCGAAGTGTTTCCTTACACACACACACACACACATACATACAACAGGCCTAGTGTCTAATTGACATGTGCCTAGGACAAAATGGTAACTAACACACACACACACACACACCTAGTGCATCTGATACCAACAAATGCCGGACTTTTTCATAATGAAAACATAAATCGTCATTGAAATTCATCGTATAAGCCCTCACCAGCCGCTAAACATATCACAGTCACGGGATATACCTCACCGAGTGTCCCTCCCAGCTGCATAAATTATTTTTTGAGAATACAAAAAATTATGCTACTAAAATTTAAATTTTTTAGGGGTTTTAAAAACTTTACAAAGAGTCTTTTTTTTTTTTTTTGTTCTTGAATTTATCGGTTTTGATATTTTGATGGGCGTTTCATTCCCTGGTAGTGTGGAAAAAACGATTAAAGTTTTACGAAGGCGTGTTAGCGGGCCTCGTAATGAATAAATTATGTATTTCAATCTTTAGTGCTGTTTTCTGTGTATGCATGGAATATTTTAGCTTGACGGATGCTCCTGGACAGTGTGTGTGTGTGGGTGTGTGTGTGTGTGTGTGTGTGTGTGTGTACTCACCTAATTGTGGTTGCAGGGGTCGAGACTCGGCTCCTGGCCCCGCCTCTTCACTGACCGCTACTGGGTCACTTGTCTCCCTGCTCCATGAACTTTATCATACCTCGTTTTAAAGCTATGTATGGTTCCTGCCTCCACTACATCACTTGCTAGACTATTCCACTTCCTGACTACTCTATGGCTAAAGAAATACTTCCTAACATCCCTTTGACTCATTTAAGTCTTCAACTTCCAATTGTGACCCCTTGTTTCTGTGTCCCTTCTCTGGAACATCCTGTCTCTATCCACCTTGTCTATTCCCCGCAGTATTGTGTGTGTGTGTGTGTACTCACTTAGTTGTGGTTGCAGGGGTCGAGTCATAGTGTGTGTGTGTGTGTGTATGTGTGTAGTATTAATGCTAAGAAAAAAGAATATATATATATATATATATATATATATATATATATATATATATATATATATATATATATATATATAAAAAAAAAATATAAAAATTTACTAATAAAATCCGGATATAATACATTCCTACCTTCAAATAGATTCAAAATTCCAGCGAGATAAGAACTTCCGGACTTATAAAGTTGGCAAAATTCCAGCGAGAGGGGAGGTCAGAAGAAGGAGGAGGAGGAGGAAAAGGGGAGAAGATAGGTCAGGAAGAGAGGAGGGAGGGAGGAGGAGAGGAGGAGGAGAGGAGAGGGGGGAAAGGAGGAGGAAGGAGGTGTAAGAAAGATGACAATAAGGGTCGGAAGAGTAAAGGCAGGTGAAGGGAAGGATGGAGAGTGAGGAAGGTACATAGAGGATCACTAAAGGGACAGGTTAAGAGGTGGGAAGAAATAGGATGACAATGAAAGTCATGAAAGTCACTTGTTTCCAGCAGAGGTAATGTGACAAAATACATTTCCTATCCTCTTCAAGTGTGGCAGTTAGTCAATAAACTAGCTTGTCTTCATCACACGTTAAATACTAAAATACTTCTCTCTCTCTCTCTCTCTCTCTCTCTCTCTCTCTCTCTCTCTCTCTCTCTCTCTCTCTCTCTCTCTCTCTCCTCTCTCTCTCTCTCTCTCTCTCTCTCTCTCTCTCTCTCTCTCTCTCTCTCTCTCTCTCTCTCTCTCTCTCTCTCTCTCTGCCGTTTGTGCTTATTTGGAATTAAAAATAATAAATTGTTGATTCCAATATAATCCTATTTTGTTGACTCGCTCTGTATCAATTTTTTATATATGAAGTTAATTGGAGTTTTTCCATGTTCATATATTTTTCTGTATATGGAATTTTTTTAATCTTGTTTTTTTATGTTTTTGGTCATTGATATGTTATTTTTCGATTATATTTGTCATTATTTACCGCCATCCTTGTTTGATTTTTGTTTATATTTATTATATTTGTTTATATTTATTATTATATTTGTTTATATTTATTATTATATTTGTTTATATTTATTATTATATTTGTTTATATTTATTATTATATTTGTTTATATTTATTATTATATTTATTATATTTTTGTTTATTTCGATTATATTTGTCATTATTTACCGCCATCCTTGTTTGATTTTTGTTTATATTTATTATGAGTTGTTTATTTTGCACTCTAGAGTTAATTCTTTTAAGTGTTATTGTTTACACTGACGCTAATGCAAAGGTAATTAGCGTTTGCTAATTACGTTTGTTGCGCGTGCAATGGTTGTTGACGATTTGAGATTCAGCCCTCCAGCGGCTCGGTCCCACACCAATCCACCTGCTTGACTACCTGACCAGTAAGGCTGTTGGTGCTAGCAGCACGCTGTCCCGGGTAGCCACCACAGTCCTCTTGATCAGGAACTGACACAACGAAAGTAGCAGGTTTCTTGTCGAAAGCATCTGAGAGTCAATTGGTAATTTGTCTTATAAAGGAAGGGGGAGCGTTGAAAAGTCTTGAGCATTTTTCACCTGATGAGTTTCAGGTTTCTTATTCCTGAACATTTACAGCTTCATTTTGAGGTTTTCTGTCTTTCAGCTTTACCAAAAATCATTTTGAGGTGTTCAGTCCCTCGGCCTTTAAAAAATTATTTTAAGGTGACCAGTCACTGAGCCTTACAAAAATTAATTTTGAGTTGTTCATTCTGTAATCAAGGCCGAGGTAAGATCTTTAAATAAGCATATAAAGTTTGTTAGCTATGCATATAGTAACTATTCCTGGAGTGATTTAGTGTCATCGATAGCTTAACTGGTGAGGATAAACCTTACGCTAAATAACTTGCACTGGTTTTGTCTTCCTTGAAATGTAATCAAAGCAATTCAGCATTTTTAAGCATAGTGTGTGATTACTTCCCATGAAATGCTTTGCCTTGTCTAGCCTCAGTATTAGCTCTCACCTCTTGAACTCCTGCGTGTAAATTATTAGCGTCCAAATGTGCCGTTACACAGATCAATGTCACCTGGAAACTTGAAGTTGTCGACAGCTTGTTGTTGATGGCGAGACTTTGGTAAGGTGTGTGTGTGTGTGTGTGTGAGAGTGTGTGTGTACTCACCTAATTGTTTTTGCAGGGGTCGATTCATAGCCCCTGGCCCCGCCTCTTCACTGCTCGCTACTACGTCCACTTTCTCCTTGATCTAGGAGGTTTGTTATATCTCTTCTTAAAGCTATGTGTGGATCCTGCCTCCACTACATCAATCTCCAGAATGTTCCACTTCCTGACAACTCAGTGACTGAAGAAATACTTCCTAACATCCCTGTGACTCATCTGAGTTTTCAACTTCCAGATATGACCCCTTGTTGCTGTGTCCCATCTCTGAAACATCTTGTCCCTATTCACCATGTCAATTCCTCTCAATATTTTATATATCGTTATCATGTCATCCCTATCCCTCCTGTCCTCCAGTGTCGTCAGATTGATTTCCTTTAACATCTCCTCATAGGACATACCTCTTAGCTCCGGGACTAGTCGTGTTGCAAACCTTTGCATTTTCTCCAATTTCGTGACGTACTTAACTAGGTGTAGATTCCATACTGGTGCTGCATACTCCAATATGGACCTGATGTACACAGTGTACAGTCTTAAATGATTCCTTACTCAAGTGTGGAAACGCTATTCTTAGGTTTGCCAGGCTCCCACATGCTGCAGCAGTTATTTGGTTGATGTTCACCTCTGGAGATGGACTCGGTATTATACTCACCCCAAGATCCTTTTTTCTTGAGTTAGGTATGTAGTCTTGTCTCCCTAGCTTGTACTCTGTCTGCGGTCTTCTCTAGCCTTTCCCAATATTCATGACGTTGCACTTGGTGGGGTTAAGATCCAGAAGCCTGATATTGAACCAGGCTTGTAGCCTGTCCAGATCCCTGTGTGTGTGTGTGTGTGTGTGTGTGTGTGTGTGTGTGTGTGTGTGTGTGTGTGTGTGTGTGTGTGTGTGTGTGTGTGTACTCACCTAGTTGTGGTTGCAGGGGTCGAGACATAGCTCCTGGCCCCGCCTCTTCACTGGCCTCTACTGGGTCACTCTCCCTGCGCCATGAGCTTTATCATACCTTTTCCTAAAGCTATGTATGGAACCTGCCTCCACTACATCGCTTCCCAAACTATTCCACTTCCTGACCACTCTGTGACTGAAGAAATACTTCCTAACATCTGAGTCTTCAACTTCCAACTGTGTCCCCTTGTTGCTGTGTCCCATCTCTGGAACATTCTGTCTCTGTCCACCTTGTCTATTCCTCTCAGTATTTTATGTCGTTATCATGTCTCCCGTATCTCTCCTGTCCTCCAGTGTCGTCAGGTCGATTTCTTTTAACCTCTCCTCGTAGGACATACCCCTAAGCTCCGGGACTAGTCTTGTGTGTGTGTGTGTGTGTGTGTGTGTGTGAATGTGAGGATGTAAAGTGATATTTGTACCTGAGTTTTATCTTATCCTTCACCTGGCTAATACAGCGGCTCCTACTCTGTAAAAGGTCTATATTACCTTTTACTAAACCCACGTATGATACCAGCATTCACTACCTCTAGGTCTACTCTCTCTCTCTCTCTTTCTCTCTCTCTCTCTCTCTCTCTCTCTCTCTCTCTCTCTCTCTCTCTCTCTCTTCTCTCTCTCTCTCTCTCTCTCTCTCTCTTCTCTCTCTCTCTCTTCTCCTTCTCTCCATCCCTCCCTCCAACTGTGCAGTTTCCGTCTCATTGTGCTCCCCAAAACAATCCTCTAACACCCAGTTACCTAATCTACTCTGAACCATTCATCTACTACCTAATCTACCACTAAGTGAACACCAGCATCAGCAGTTACAGGATTTTTCCCGAACGGCTCACCCCACCTGGAAATCTAACCTTGGTGGCTTCTATTGATCATGATCCTACTAAAATAAAATAAAAACTTTTAATAAAACGAATCACAAGTTAGAAAAAGTTAAACCCGACAAGAAACCCGTGAGATAAGTTTGTTTTTAATAACTAATTCACATAACTCTGAATTCTCCTTCATATTCCACTCTATTACCCATTGAAGCCTCAATATATTATCACAATTTATTTTTATGTGGCTTCCAGGTAACATTCACAATAAATCACAGACGCACGAAATTTAGTGCCCAGAGAAAATAAGCTCTCGTTCAGCTCTCGATATATTTCTTATTAATTACAGACCAGTAACTTATTTAATCGATGAAGCCAAAACGTCACATGAGACGTTGGTCTCAATAACCCCTGTTTAAATATGTATAAATAAGACAATGGAATGGACATGGACTTGAATCGTGGTCGGTCCATGGGGACAGCGATCAACGGGGACATTGTTCGAGTCCCCCATGCATGCCTCTGTTTATTAATGGTAGTGTTTTCTATTTATTTAGGGTTTATGTATAAAAATGGGCAAATATGTGTAAATATGCGCAAATATGTGTAAATATGGACAAATTTGTGTAAATATGGACAAATATGTGTAAATATTGGCAAACATGTGGAAATATGTGTAAATATGGACAAATATGTGTAAATATGGGCACATATGTGTAAATATGGGCAAATATGTGTAAATATTGATGCAACAAACTGAATTCCTGGAGGCGGCTACACTGTTAATGCGACATACACACATATCTTACTACCTTGCCTACCATTACAAGTATATCTTACAATAAACAAATATCCCCACATGGTTCATGTCCGTTCGAAACGTCGTCATAAATTTCTTTCTCCTAAGTTCTGGTTATTTGTGTATTGTTCCACTCACCTGTATCTTTTTATTTTATATGTTAGAAGTAAATTTTGTCCTTGCATTAACCTCGTTCGTAGGATATTAACTTCGTGACATTTCTCAACTCTTAACAAGTTAACTTGAAAGCTACGCTTGAAATATGAGAAAGTTCAACACTGCTATTTCTATGTATTTCTATATATTTTGATCGCCGATAATAATGTCTTATTTGTAAGTACAATGCTCGGTATAGAGAACTAACATTGACTTGTCTGGGTTTAAGTTATCTTAGTCAAAAATAGTTTAAAGTTGAGATATTAAAACACTCATTACTAAGGTTTCTTATCTATGTTCAGTTTATGATCTGTTTTACGTCGAGGTTAATATAATTCTTGAATCATTTTCTTGAAAATACTAAGAATTATTTTGTATAAGAGATTTACATCATCTCCATTAACCTACACATTTAACACATTTACTAAGGCTATACAAAACATAAAATTACTGAGGAAACGCAGCGAATTGCTTAATATATACCCGAGGCTCCTTTCGCTTCTTTCCACATATTAACTTTCAATTCGTATTCACTAATATTCATAAATATTGATCCTCTGCCTTGTGACCTGAGCTCAGGTGTTGTTTAAGTGTTAGTGATGTAAGTATCTCACAAAAATCAACACAGATTGTCAGACGATGTGGGTAGATCCTTCCGTATTTGTCTTTCCCTATCTATGTGTTCGTACTATGCTGCTCCATTGTGACTTAACCTTCTTTCCTCTGGTACTTCTCAATTTTGCCTTGTCACCACGAAGACAACCTCATCATGATGGGGTTCGAGACACCGATAGAGAGAGAGAGAGAGAGAGAGAGAGAGAGAGAGAGAGAGAGAGAGAGAGAGAGAGAGAGAGAGAGAGAGAGAGAGAGAGAGAGAGAGAGAGAGAGAGAGAGAGAGAGAGAGAGAATTCGCAGAACAGGCGAAATATTCACAAACACAAATCTCAGGTCGAAGGAGACTCGAACCTATGCAAATAACCACTGTGAAAAAAAAAATAGTAGAATTCCAAGCTGCAGACGAATATTAAAAAAAAATTTAGTGGCAGAATTAAAATATAAATACTAGATGGTTGAGGCGAGAGAGTTCACCAACGTTGACTCAACTATTTGTTTGTGAGTTTCAACATGGACTCACAAGTTGTCGCTCATACCAAACAAATTTACTGCCTTTCAGCAAAGCAATAAAGGCCATAGATCATGATAAAGAATACAAAGTCGTTTATTTGCGTTTCAGTAAGGCTTTTTGGTAGAGTACCACGCAAAAGACTGTTAAAGAAGGTGGCTACTCTTGGTTAAGGAAAGGTCGGAAAGGTTATATATAGCATGCCACGAGGCACTGGTGATCAATTGAAAGCAGTGTTTGCCTAAATAGGGTGAAATCAGAATGGGGAGTAGTGGCATTTCACAAGGATAAGTCTCAGGCCCGCTGTTGTTCACGATTTACATTAGTCTTGACGACGGACTAATAATTGACATGAGTAAAATCACTGACACAAGAAAGGCAGAGAAACAGATGCAGAGAAGGATACCTTTGAACTTCCGAAACATTGAATTTCGATCAGTGGCAGACGTTTTTTCATGTGCGTAAGTGCAAAACCCTTTTCATTGGGAATAAAGATAACTCACATACTTGTAAAGTAAATTATGTAGAGCATACGGAATCTGAAATGGACTTGGAAGTAATGGTAAGCAGAAATCTGAAGCCAAGTCAATAGTGTCTCAATGTCAGTAATAAAAGTAACAGATTACTTGGACTTATACCAAGAAGTGTTACGGGAGTGTGTGTGTGTGTGTGTACTCATCTATTTGTGGTTGCAGGGGTCGATTCATAGCTCTTGACCCGGCCTCTTCACTGGTCGCTACTAGGTTCTCTCTCTCCCTGCTCCATGAGCTTTATCAAACCTCGTCTTAAAACTATGTATGGTTCCTGCCTCCACTACGTTACTTTCCAGACTATTCCACTTCCTGACAACTCTATGACTGAAGAAATTTTTCCTAACATCCCTTTGACTCATCTGAGTCTTCAATTTCCAATTGTGACCCCTTGTTTCTCTGTCCCATCTCTGGAACTTCCTGTCTCTGTCCACCTTGTCAATTCCTCTCAGTATTTTATATGTCGCGTGTGTGTGTGTGTGTGTGTGTGTGTGTGTGTGTGTGTGTGTGCTTGCATTTTATACTCATTAGAAATTTTCCTCTCGTTCTCCTTTAACTGAATCAGCTTTGCCACGAATCGCAACATAGGTAAAATGATTACCTCACATGCACACAGCAAGCATTCCCCTCCAGCACTAATGCCAGTGCCAGCTATCTTAAATTTATTCCATGTGTCTGTGAACACTGGTGAACAAACAACGTTCAGTATAGCTATATGTTTACACCTGTCTCCCGTTATATGCACGCAGGGACCACCAGGTCCTGGAGCCAGTAACCCCGTGTCATAAATCTTGCCTATAATTCGCGCAGCGCCACGACAACAGAAAAGTTATGTTTAACGTGTTGGCCATATCTTTCCATTTAACACTTTATTATTAATATATATTTCCAAGTGCTGTTTTTTTGGAGGTCAAGGCGGAGATTTACTCTGTGCTGTTGATGTTTTTTTAAAATACAATACTAGGAAAGTTGGGAAAAGCGAGACCTCATTGCTCTTTAATTTTCTTTTTTGATATATATTGGTCGTGGCTGTGCACGGTGTGGACCGTCATAATACAGAAACTGCAAGGGTTTTCCAGGTACGCACACACATCAGTGGTGAGTCTAGCATTCGTGGTGATTCTAACATTAGTGGGTGAGATGCCTCTATGAGTCATCTCAACATCCTGGTGAACTTTTCCTGACAAAGCCTCTTAAACTCCTTAATGAGATTAGCTTAACTTCTTTTCCTTTTCTTCCTGTAAGCTATAAGCGTCAGGCGCTCAAGAGTCTCACTACCATAAGAGTGGTATTAACGTCCAGGGTAACGGGATGAACCAACGCCAGGCGTCACCTGGCACATTATGGCTTGACATCTGAGGCTTTATAAGGGGTGAAGAGTGGGTGGGTTGGGGATGTGGGAGGAAAGGGTATAGAAAATAGGGTTCATGGGACAAGGAGCTAAAGGGAGTGGTTGGGAGCAGGTGTAAAAGTGACAGATTTTGGTTGGAGAGGTTGTGGTGAGAGGGTGTGTTTAGAAAAAAAAATATCACTTATTTTAAATGGATCAAAATAAACAGGTTGGGTATCTTTAAAATATGGTTGGTCTAATAAATGGGTGAGGAGGACGGGTTTACGAATTACCTACTAAGCATGGGGCAGTAGGCCTGCAACAGTGCTCCTCAGTTTTTATGACCTTACGATTTCATTTCTGACCATAATAACCACCACAGCTTGGGTAAGGCAAGATAACTCATCCATAAACGCCTACTAAGCTCGTTATTAAAATCGATGGCCAGGCGAGGCAGCTGGTCGCTCCTCCACGATGTGTCTGGATATTCAGAAACAGAGTGTATTACTCTGGAAATATACAGTACTGACACACAAGCAGAAGGTTATGAGGCCAAGACACGATGAGAGGATACTGAAGGCAGGAGGAGGAGGAGGAGGAGGAGGAGGTAAAAACTCAAGGAAGCAGTAAAGGAAAAATACCTGAGAATAATCATTACCTTCAAGTTGTCCCCTAACACACACAAGAAAATAACAATAACAGCTTAGGCTAAGCTCGCAAAAATAAGAGAGACTTTCATGAGCTATATCAGTGTTGTTTATATGGATTTAAGTATGGCTTTTTCATAGAGTATCACACAAAAGACTGCTAAGGGAGATAGATGGCTGCTTTTGGTATAGAGGAAGACCTGAAAGCTTGCTAATATTGCTGATCAATAAAAAGCAAAGAGTTTGCATAAATGGGGTGAAACCAGAATGGGGACCATTCTTGTGTATGCAGAGCCGTTGTGGAACCCTCACTTAGCTATTTAGAAAGAATGGGAGAGTTTCGTCCTCATTCACTGAAACAATGAAAAGGAATAATGAAAACAAAGCAGGGATATGACCGCAACATTAAAATACTCAAAGATATAGACGGTAGAAAAGGATTTCATGTTGACAAGAGAATTGAAAAGGATTTCATGTTGACAAGAGAATTACCACGAACGAGAAGACAATTTTAAATCTCACGTTGACAAGAGGCACAGACATATCAGAAAACATTTATATAGAGAAAGTATAGCATAAAAAAAAGTGGAATAGGTTGAGTAATGACACAGTGGAAGTATATATTCCACACAATGGATCAAAATAAGAGAATCGAGAGTTGAAAAGGAGACCAAGAGATAAAGCTCATCACTAAAGGATAAAAATATGAATTAAAAAAGTATCACACACACACACACACACACACACACACACACACACACACACACACACACACACAACACACACACACACACACACACACACACCACGCACACGCACACGCACACACGCACGCTCCTCTATGTCAGCTAATGACAGGCGGAAAGGCCATTGAGAGCTGGAACGAGATGGATGGCTGTTATAGACGGCAGTTTGCGGAGTAGCGCTGCCAGTTGTGGATAGTTGTACGTGGATGGATGAGCGGGGTGAGTGCTGTGATATATTTAAGTAGATATATATATATATATATATATATATATATATATATATATATATATATATATATATATATATATATATATATATATATATATAGATAGATAGATAGATAGATAGATAGATAGATAGATAGACAGATAAATACCTACTCAATCAGCTATTCTATATTATAATTGAAATAATACTAAAATCTCAATAATTTCCCAATTATACAAATGTCACAATTAAATATATATTTAAATAACTGAGAGAGTGCTATAAATACAGAAAATCCGTAATTAGTGAACGCGGTATTGTAAACGTAATTAACCGCACGCAAGAGTTAGTTGACGTGGCATAATATATTAATAAATGCAATATAATACGTTAATTAATAAACAAGGTGTTTCAAAAGGATAGACCCAATTTCAAAGCAGCATGCTTTGAAACTGGGTCCATTCTTTTGAAACACCCCGTATTACTGTATAGCTTATTAGAATATATCCGAGTGCCTTGATGATATAGGAAGGTGCTATATAAAAGTCATTGGCTTCGTTGCTCCATATTTGTAATCATAATTGAAGAGTCCAGAAATTTTGGAAACTCTCGTTATGAGGTCCATTTGTTATGGGAGAAATATACGTGGGGATTTGTGGGATTTTTTTTTTTTTTTTGGGGGGGGGGTCTTGTATGATTTGTGTGTTGGTTTTTTTATGGATTTTTTTATTATTTGTGTGAGTACCTACACACATATACATACTTGTACACACACACACACCACACACACACACACACACAGTCATGGTACGTGGCGAGGTGACGAGTGGGGTTCTACAGGGGTCAGTCCTAGGGCCGGTGCTGTTTCTGGTATTTGTGAACGACATGACGGAAAGAATAGTTTCCGAAGTGTTCCTGTTTGCAGATGATGTGAAGTTGATGAGAAGAATTCAATCGGACGAGGACCAGGCAGAACTACAAAGGGATCTGGACAGGCTGCAAGCCTGGTCCAGCAACTGGCTTCTGAAGTTCAACCCCACCAAGTGCAAAGTCATGAAGATTGAGGAAGGGCAAAGAAGACCGCAGAAGGAGTACAGTCTAGGGGGCCAGATACTACAAACCTCACTCAAGGAAAAGGATCTTGGGGTGAGTATAACACCGTATGCCTAGCAAACCTAAGAACAGCATTCCGTCATCCTAATAAGGAATTGTTCAGGACCCTGTACACTGTGTACGTTAGGCCCATATTGGAGTATGCAACACCAGTTTGGAACCCACACCTAGCCAAGCACGAAAGGAAACTAGATAGAGTGCATAGGTTTGCAACAAGACTAGTCCTGGAGCTAAGGGGTATGTTCTATGAGGAGAGGTTAAGGAAAATCGACCTGACGACACTGGAGGACAGGAGAGATAGGGGGGATATGATAACGACATAAAATACTGAGAGGAGTTGACAAGGTGGACAGAGACAGAATGTTCCAGAGATGGGACACAGCAACAAGGGGACACAGTTGGAAGTTGAAGACTCAGATGAATCACAGGGATGTTAGGAAGTATTTCTTCAGCCACAGAGTTGTCAGAAAGTGGAATAGTATGGGAAGTGATGTAGTGGAGGCAGGATCCATACATAGCTTTAAGGTGAGGTATGATAATGCTCATGGAGCAGGAAGAGTGACCTAGTAGCGACCAGTGAAGAGGCGGAGCCAGGAGCTGTGACTCGATCCATGCAACCATAACTGAGTACATACACACACACACACACACACACACACACACACACTCAGCCGTTCAACGCACGTTCTCAGTAACATAATATTCCAATATGTACAAACACACCTTCATGCCTGTAGACATACATACACAAATTTATAAATACATTAGTCATTACAAACTCATATTTATAATATATATATATATATATATATATATATATATATATATATATATATATATATATCTATATATATATATATATATATATATATATATATTAACGATGATAGCAACAGTTACAGTTCATGAATCATGGTTAACGAAGTTGAACGTTATTATTTCACAAAAATAAAGGAACGCTAAACCCGTGTGGGATGCGTAGCGCTGCTCCGTGCACAGCAGCGCCTACGGTGAAAATTTACACTGCACACTTAGAGATGCGTATCCATATTTGATAGACTAATTTCAGTGCCATCTGGCGGTGACATTTACAATTTAGCTGGCGATAAAAAATCAATCTTTTTTTATGTGTTGGAAGCATTGTCTTAAAAGGTTACACATGCCCACACACACACACAGTGTGTGTGTGTGTGGGCATGTGTAACACACACACAGTGTGTGTGTGTGTCTGTGTGTGTGTCTGTGTATTCATATGTATATTTTATGCCCATTAAATATTATCTCTTGCTTTCCCCCCTTTTATCACTGCAATTATGCTTCGAATGAGCCTCATTTCTAAGCTTTCAGTATTTCCTCTTCATCAGTAAGACTGCCTCTCGGGGACCTCTCGTACCTTTAAATGGGAGAAAACCATGCTCAACACTCTGGTATCATTTCTTTCTGCAACGTTTCGCCCGCGCAGCACACGTTTTCAGCCGCACACTGTGGTGACAAATATATATCGGAGACTGTTGAAGGAGAGTTTATGAGGCGGTCGGTCCCTCATACGTCACAGGAGGCCCCGCCTTCTATGATGCAATCTCCTTCCTCTGCACCTATGGAACTGAACAACTTCTATTAGGGTTTTTTTTTCCCCTGTCTTTGTCTGCACGTGAGTTGGTGTCTATTGTTGACAAGGTGGTGATGATAGTCTCTTTTCCTCGAGGTTGGCTGCAGTGTCTGGTCTTGAAGTCCCTTCATATATACACTTATACTGTTAAACTTATTGGTGTTAAAATTCAGCAGCTATATTTCCTACTGTTGAAGCACTATCTCCAGGTGTCATTGGAGACGGTCCTTTTCTTGTTTCAGACATGTGCGTGTCAACATATACGGTTGACCTTGTTTGTGCCACAAGCCTCTGGCCTTGTCACCTCGCTAAGACGTGAAAAATGTATTTCAATAACTTCGTGTCTCCCTGCTTCTTCGTCTCCATATCTGAGGAAGCCACAACTGGACCCTGCGATGGGTAAGCTTAATTTTCAGGGTTTTGAGTTGCGGGCCTCAAGTCTGTGGCTGGTTCGCCTCTGTGATTGATTTTTTCCAAGATGGTTCTGACTCCTGAAAGCCGTTGGTCTTATTGCGGGTGATAAGAGCGGCCACAACTGCCTTATTAGTGTCGTACTTTATAGCCAAACGATGCAAACCACTGCATTCGACTACCACCCATCTACCTTCACTGCTAAGTAAACGAGGGGTAGGAGATACAAGCAGGCTTGTCCATACTTCTCGTCCTTAGCAAGATCCAAACCCAACATCTTTTATTACTAAATGTCCATAACTGTACACAAGTGTCTTCCTCCAGGACCATTGATTTCCAATTCTCTAACCAAAAGGACACAGGTCGTGTCGTGGATTGTCTGACATGGTTTTTTTAACTTACAAAGCTCTCAGCGCGCTGATAGCAGACCTATTGTGTAACCTGAGTCAGTGATGTTCTGGTGAGGTATTAACATTGTTCTTGTGAGTGCAAACATCGTTACATTTTCTAATGTTAATTCATTAACGATTATCTTCACTACAATAACTTAATTGGGACGTTTAGCTTTGCTTAATTTAGTTATCATCAGCAATGTATTACGTGCCCCTTTATTTCCTTGTTAGAGTTACTTATAAAGTGAAATGGAAAGTAACACTTACCACATTTTATCGCAAAGCAAAACAGTGTCCACTGTCAGCCTTGGGAATAATTCACAGGGTCAAAATGCTGGTAACTCGCTACACGGGAAAGGTATCGTCGTGGGAATTGATTCCGCTGGTACAGAACAGCCTCTTAGTTCTTATAAAAAGCCAGGTGCTGCAGTGTACCTCGCAATTATTTTCCACTTGTAAGTTAGATACCCACACCACCGACCTGCTTTTGTTTCCAAACTTGTTAACTCTCGCCTTTATGGCGGCTTGCCGTATGGGTGAGTTTACTGTCTGTATAATTTACCTAAGCGGTACTTAACATATTTGCATTTTATAAGCGAAACAATTTGTCTGCTCGAGAGAATTCTTCAGTCGTAACAAGCGAAACGTCTCACCAATAATGATACGCAACTGTTCCATATGTCTTGCTCATCTACTTCTCGGTATTGTGCACCATTAATATAATGGCATAATGTTCATGTCTTGCCATTAATACCTTTCAGATGAAAAAAAAGGTGAGTCTCGTTCGTGCTGTTCGACGATATTCACTCATATTCGAACCATATCACGGGTGGGGATTGAACTCGCGGCGGGTGACAAGTAAGTTCAATCCCCACCTGTGGTATAGTTTGTAATCGTGTCATTACGATTTGGTGAGTAATAATGAACTATATAAGTAGTGGAAGTCGAATATAAATCCGACTGATTATATTCTCTATATATTTAAATCTTGTTTGCGAAGTCGGTATGAAGGGAGGCACCTTGATGCCGGAGACGGGTTCTTGATGCCGGAGACGGGTTCTTGATGCCGGAGACGGGTTCTTGATGCCGGAGACGGGTTCTTGATGCCGGAGACGGGTTCTTGATGCCGGAGAAGGGTTCGTGATGCCGGAGACGGGTTCTTGATGCCGGAGACGGGTTCTTGATGCCGGGGACGGGTTCTTGATGCCGGAGACGGGTTCTTGATGCCGGAGACGGGTTCTTGATGCCGAGAAACTGGTCCTATTTCCCTTTCCTTACATCGAAGTTGATTGTTCCCCATTCCCTCGAGCGCTGTATCACCCCTGTGGGTTTAGCGATTCCCTGTGGTAATGATAACAATAATATCAATAACTGTTATTGTTATTATTTGTGACCTAAATTAGGAGAGAGACTCATATGTTTCCGTATATGATAAAGTTTTCCTGATATCTAGACTTGTGCGGACGAACCTTTGTAGTGTTGCAAGTGTAGTGTTGCAGGTGTAGTGTTGCAAGTGTAGTGGTGCAGGTGTGACAGTTCAGGTATAGTGTTGCAGATGTAGTGGTGCAGGGGTGACAGTTCAGGTATAGTGTTGCAGATGTAGTGGTGCAGGGGTGACAGTTCAGGTATAGTGTTGCAGATGTAGTGGTGCAGGGGTGACAGTTCAGGTGGAGTGTTGCAGGTGCAGTGGTGCAGGGGTGACATTTCAAGTGCAGTGTTACAAATGTTGACAAAATTTCTGTATTCAAAATTCATTTACGTGTTTGGAGTGATATTCACAAAAAAAGTAATTAATTCAATTACAAACTTTGTACATACATTCAAGTGTTGGCCTCGTGGCCTTGTATGGTTTCCTGAGGCAGAGGAATGTATAGTGTGATGATTGTGGTAGTTGTGGTGGTGCTAGTGGTCGTGGTAGTTGTGGTGGTGCTAGTGGTCGTGGTAGTTGTGATGGTGCTAGTGGTCGTGGTAGTTGTGGTGGTGCTAGTGGTCGTGGTAGTTGTGGTGGTGCTAGTGGTCGTGGTAGTTGTGGTGGTGCTAGTGGTCGTGGTAGTTGTGATGGTGCTAGTGGTCGTGGTAGTTGTGGTGGTGCTAGTGGTCGTGGTAGTTGTGGTGGTGCTAGTGGTCGTGGTAGTTGTGGTGGTGCTAGTGGTCGTGGTAGTTGTCGTGGTGCTAGTGGTCGTGGTAGTGGTGGTTGTGGTGAAGGTAGTGATCATAATAGTGGTTGTGGCAGTGCTAGTGGTCGTAGTAGTTGTGGTGGTGCTAGTGATCGTGGTAGTGAGGGCTGTGGTGTTGGTAGTGCTCGTAGTAGTGGTGGTTGTGGTAGTGGTAGTGATCGTAGTAGTGGTGGTAGTGGAGGTGGTAACAGTGGTGGTAGTAGTGGTGGCTGTTGTGGTGCCAGTGGTGATTGTGGTGGTGCTAGTGGTCATAGTAGTGGTGGTAGTGGAGGTGGTACCAGTGGTCGTAGTAGAGGTGGTGCTAGTGATCGCAGTAGTGGTGGTGCTAGTGGTCGTATCAGTGGTGGTTGTGATGGTGCTAGTGGTGGTAGTCGTGGTGGTGCTAGTAGTGGTGGTTGTGGTGATGATAGCGATAGCTGTGGTGGTGCTAGTGGTCGTAGTAGTGGTGATGGTTCTAGTGGAAGTAGTGGTGATAGGGATAGTAGTGGTAGTAGTGGTGGTGGTGCCACTTCTCCAGCATGGCACAGAGACTCGCTTAACTTTAGTTCTGCCAAGCGTGTTGTATTAATGGCTCTCCGGCGCCTTTGTTATCTGGCACTGTCTAGCAGTGCTCTCTCGGCCCTGTGGTCACCGCCAACACCAGGCTCTGTGGTGGCACTGTCTAGCAGAGCTGTGTTGGCCCTGTGGTCACTGCTAATATTAAGTTCTGTGGTGGCACTGTCTAGCAGTGCTCTCTCGGCCCTGTGGTCACCGCCAACACCAGGCTCTGTGGTGGCACTGTCTAGCAGGGCTCTCTCGGCCCTGTGGTCAGAGCCAACACCAGGCTCTGTGGTGGCACTGTCTAGCAGTGCTCTCTCAGCTCTCTGGTCACTGCCAACACAAGACAGTCATCACCAGCGCTCACCTACACACAAAATCAGACAATTGGCAAGTCATAGAGCTTTATCAGGTGATCATTAATGCCCCACAGTATGTGACAAAGCTCACACTGCGTCAAACCTCGGTTCCTAGACCACCCTTTTGCGCAGAGTTTGTAATCTACCTACCGACTCACTCCTCCCATTCCCCAATGACCCAGTCTACTTCACTAACATTTTCTATTGAAATTAGTATTATAATTATTATTTATTTTGACCTATTATGTTATATTGATTTTTTTTTATTTTTGGAACGTGACAAAATTATTCTCACTCTCTAGGCAGACAATTTAAATGTATTGGAAAAGATCGTGACTCAATTATTTTTTCATTTTGGGGTAATCAATAACCCAATTTTGATCCATTTTGAGGTAATAACTCATGCAATTTCGTCCCTATTTATTCCTTATATATATATATATATATATATATATATTATATATATATATATATATATATATATATATATAATATAATAAATAAATTAGTTTAGATAATTCGTACGAACTTTTGATTTATTACTCTATGAACTTTACTTAATGAATATATATATATATATATATATATATATATACATTCAAAGTAAAAATTCTACAGTAAATAAATCAAATTAATACAATATTAATTTATTTTACAGTATAATACTGATATCGTAAACAAATATTTGTTTACAGGGATATACTGATTCGTATAGATGTGTATAGTATATATATTATAATATACCCTTTACTGGTGGTGTACAGATGACATGAAGTCATAATAACCCTCGTGTAGTCGATAGGTTTCAAACCTAAGAAGCCAATGAGCCAAACCAGCTTATTACCCGAGTCATTAAGGTCGTTCAGCTTACAGTATATCATGGTATCTTCTCTTTGATTTAATTATCTTTAAGTCGATTTTCAGTTGATCCCTAATTCTGCCTGTTAATGATTTACAAATTCTTTTTAAATGGCTGTGGGGAAAGTTTACTGGAGCGAGACAGAGGGGAGGGAAAGATGGGAGAGGGGAAAGCTTAATTGAAAAGCATGGAAAGGGTAAGAAAAAGAGAGTCAGAGGTGAGAGAGATGGAAATGGAGTGAAGATATGGATGAGAGGAGGTGTTAGAGGGAGGGTGTAAAGAAACACAAAGAGGAAGAGGAAGCCAAAAAAATGGAGACAGACAGAAAGGTATCTGAATGTTCTTCGTTGACGGCTTTCTGTACCATGCAAATATCACAGTCAGTCTGTCAGACTGACGTCTACCTCGGTCCCACTTATCGTAATTTATTCATTATAATTTTAGTTTGTCATTCGTTTTGGCCGGGTGTAATGAGTTGACTGGAGTGCCAGGGTGGGAGTGGGCTAATCTGGACGGGTGTGGGTATGTGCTGGATAGGGTGGGCTGGCATGGGCGGGTAAGGAGAATGGAGAAGATGGCTTGACAATGAGAGAGCGTTGCAAGGAATGTAAGCCTAAGTGTTTTTGTTTCTCGCTAATGGAAAACAAGGACACTGGAGCGAGCGTGTGCGTAATTACCTCTCTTGGAGGTGTAATTTATGAGAACAATGCTTTCTGTGCCATTACCCATCTGTAATTGCCTATTTGAGTTTGCAGGGGTTGAACCATAGTTTCCGAGTGTGCCTCTGAGATAAAAAATCTTCATAAATTGTCTGTAGAGCTCATTTCAGTTCTCATCTTTTATTATTTTTAAGACTCTGACACTGGGTTTAACTCTTGCAGCCACTTGCTTGATCATTCCTGTAGTCTGTACAAGTCACCTTTTAGTTTCTCGTAATTTATATACGAGTTGCTGTTGACTTCGCGCAGGGAACCGTCAGAACCCCTTCAGCCGGCCCTGCAGTTTCAGAACATACGCAAATTCTAGAAACGGTATTGTACGTGGGATTGATATGCAATGTTTCTCAGTGTGTTCTGTCTCTCAGGAATTTCGCACGAATACTTAACCAGCCTCCTCATTCTGCATTTTAAGTCTATTTATCCCTTTCTTTGCGTCAGTCTGTCGAATATCTACTGACTTTCTAGGAATATGACGTCCTCTCTCTTTCACCTTCCTTTCCTGAACTCTTTCAGCCTTCATAAGCCTCTGTTAAGGCTGGTCAAACAAGATTGATTATTCTTGAAACTTCGTTGATTCTTTGTGAGAAAATCCATACACACTCCTCGTGTTTTACTGTTCTTTTTCTTGAGATTTTTTAGTTCACCTTGACATGGGATGCTCATTAAGGTGTCGATAATTTGTTGTCTCCTGTCTGTCCCCCTCCTTGAATACTGGAATTTTTTTTTAGGTATTTTTTTGTACGTTTTCCAATATGTTTTTTTTTGTCTTCTTGAAGATCTCGGGGAGGCGTTTACTCAAGATTTATTTTAATGAATTACGTCAAACGTAGTGATTGACACGAACAAGTATGGGTGAAGGACACTTTTGTGATTAAGACATTTGCTGAGGCTACGTTTCGCTCATTAGTTGGGCTTCATCTGACCCAAGTGAGCAGGCGTATTTTCAATAAATGTCTTTCTCACATACTTAGATTCAAAATTTCGCTAGTTCCATTGATTTTGATACCTCGAATTCCACACACACACACA
Organism: Cherax destructor; assembly: GCA_009830355.1. Lineage (NCBI taxonomy): Eukaryota > Metazoa > Arthropoda > Malacostraca > Decapoda > Parastacidae > Cherax > Cherax destructor. Next base: position 571,399 of record WNWK01000131.1, read on the forward strand.
CACACACACACGGGCGGCTGGCAAACCTAAGAATAGCGTTCCAATTCCTCACCAAGGAATCATTCAAGACTCTGTATACCATATACGTCAGGCCCATACTGGAGTATGCAGCACCAGTTTGGAACCCACACCTGGTCAAGCACGTCAAGAAATTAGAGAAAGTGCAAGGTTTGAACAAGACTAGTCCCAGAGCTAAGGGATTGTCCTAGAAGAAAGGTTAAGGGAAATCGGCCTGACGACACTAGAGGACAGGAGGGTTAGGGGAACATGTAACGACATATAAAATACTGGAGGAATAGATAAGGTGGACAGAGACAAGATGTTCCAGAGAGGGGACACAGAAACAAGGGGTCACAATTGGAAGTTGAAGACTCCTATGAGTCAAAGGGATGTTAGGAAGTATTTATTCAGTCATAGAGTTGTCAGGAAGTGGAATAGCTTGGAAAGCGACATAGTGGAGGCAGGAACCATACATAGTTTTAAGACTAGGTTTGATAAAGCTCATGGAGCAGGGAGAGAGGACCTAGTAGCAATCAGTGAAGAGGCGGGGCCAGGAGCTATGACTCGACCCCTGCAACCACAAATAGGTGAGTACACACACACACACACACACACACACACACACACACACACACACAATCACTCACATACAAAAACAATCACTCACATACGAAAACAACCACAAATAATTACTCCTCTCTTCCCCCATCATTGCTAACACAACAAAAAATCATAAACAAATAACGTGAACACAATGTAAACAAAAGCCATTTCGCAAACACTTTAAATTTCCATGTTGACATTATTCGCAAACAACTTCCGCCGACATTGTTTGCTAGAAATACATAGGAATACAGGAGACAAAAATCGCCTATTAAATTTCACAGGAGGAATTTACGCAAGAGGAATGCCAAGGGATTCCGAAATAATTCCTAGTGGATTCCCGTTTTCTTCAAAAATAGAAATGCTGGAGGTTTCCTAAAGGGGAAAAAAATAATTACTAGGAAATTCCCATTTTCTTCAAAAATAGAAATGCTGGAGGTTTCCTAAAGGGGAAAAAAATAATTACTAGCAAATTCTCGTTTTCTCTGAAAATAGAAATGCTGGAAGTTTTCTAAAGGGAAAAAAAATAACTCCTATTGGATTCCCATTTTCTCCACAAAGAGGAATACTAGAGAATTCCCAGCGAATTCCCGCATTCTCCAAACAGAGAAATGTCACTTTTTTTTCTGATTACCATAATTATTGTAAGGTGTTTCCATAATAAAATAATTCCTAAAGGATTCCAGTTTCTAGGAAAAAAAACTAAGTTCTAGCATATCTTTTTTTTTCCAAAATTAAGAATGCCAGTGGAGCTTCTAAATGGAATAATTCCCACCAAACTTCATTTTTTTCTCTCTCAAAAAAAAAAAAAGAACTAAGGGGTCTAAATAAAATAATTCCCAGGGGATTGCAGTGGCCTGTCTTACCCTGGTCATGGTTACCTTATGATCGAAATTACAAGACGAAAAATTGCTGCGCTTACCCCCGCGGTTCCTAGACTTATATTTTTAGCTGATGGGGAGAATTTCACGATTTTTATCTTCTGCTGCAAGGAGGGGGAGAGAGAGAGAGAGAGAGAGAGAGAGAGAGAGAGAGAGAGAGAGAGAGAGACAAGACACACAGAAACGAACAACAAATTATTATATTATATTTATTATTATTATTATATTATTATTATTATTATTATTATTATTATTATTATTATTATTATTATTATTATTATTATTATTATTATTATTATATAGTCATTTTAAACTTTAGTAAATAATATTGCTTTTATCTCATCATTACTAGAAAGAACTGCTTTGATGCACTGTAGAAGTGAGGGGAGACAGGGTATTAAATATGATTCCCACATAGCAATTCTCTCCAGTACTAGTATGATATCTATGTTAGAAGTGCTCTTTGCTACATGGATAATAGCTCTGCTTACTCGCTAGTTTGCTATGATTGCTTGGCATTAAGTACAGCCTGATAGTCGTGTAATACCTTTGTTGTAGTGCATGTATGACTGTCATGAAGGAGTACTCTAGTGTACTCTGGTGTACTCTGGTGTACTCTTTTAATTGTTTCAGGAAATTTAAGTGTGATAAGATATAGAAGCGTGTTTGTGTGGTGCTATGATAATGAGAGATAGATTGATAGAGAGAGAGAGAGAGAGAGAGAGAGAGAGAGAGAGAGAGAGAAAAAAAAGACGGTGAAGGTCCATCTCCTCCACCACTGTACACAGAACTGCTAAGTGGCTGACATAACCAGCCATCATCGCTCCTCACTCGCGTCTAGCAACTCTGCCTTAACACAGGTTGAAAGCCCGTCCAGTGTAACATAGGATATGTATCCCTACGTCACAGAACAGCAAACCTGCTGTCAATCAACAGTGAAAACACTGAAATAAAACAAACCTTGAGTGACGTCCCGGAATTGTGTAAAAAAAAAAAATAAGCGTTTACTGGCAACGATTTTGGGTTATCACGTGTGTCTGACGAGATATATTTACAAATAATAAATAACCTGCACTGGTTTAATATTAAGGCGTTTCGGTCCATTGTGAACCATTATGAAGGCGTCCGGGTCTATACTGGACCATTATCAAGGATCCGCTCCAAAGTGTGGGTTATCTGTGAATTTTTGCTTGTCATGGTATTGGGGGTTGTATCTTTGTATATCGTTAAATGGATTTATTTGTGCGTTAAGTCTAGGTACGCTTACCTGCAGGTGTCAGGGTTGGTATAGTTAGGTAACGTATCTGTCCCGTATTATTAGCAAATAATTTTGCGCGGAACACTTTAATACCTCTAGTGTTCTGCTTTTCTCTCAACTCCACAAAACCTCTGGCTTTCCAACCCTCCAGACCTCAATCTGACAAAAAAAATCCGAACCCATCAAACCCCGACCCACCCCCCTCAATCACTCAACTCCAAACTTTCTAACAGAAGCAGCTGTTCCCTACCCACACCCCACCAAACCTTCACCCAAAATCCGTCCAACCTCCACCCAACCTACGCCCCCAAATCCTTCAGCCCCTACCTAATCTCAACCCAACCATCATATTGTACTCACACTCCAAACTCCATCCAAGGTTTTGGTCATATATATATATATATATATATATATATATATATATATATATATATATATATATATATATATATATATATATATATATATATGGACCACGATAACAATTACTTAGAAGTTAGAGGGATTAAATGTTTGCTTCTTCAATAATAATATCTAGGTGCCACAAATAAGGCACACTTACAAAGAGGAAACGCATCATGTTTCGGTTTGTCCTGAATCATTGTCAAGTCACAAATGAGCGAGAAAATGCTGAGAAGAAAAGAAAAAGAGGAATATTCAAAATGTGCTTTATGCAGGAATCCTTTGGCAATTATAATGCCGTACGTGACGTGAGTGTATTATTTTGCCATTATACCCAATATCCCTCCCATAATCTTTCCCTCACCTCCCATTCTCAACACATATATCAATTCCATCCCTCCCACCCCACTATCAGTCCAGTACCCTCTACACCTGTCACCATTCTACCACCCTTCCTACCCATACTACCATCTCCCCATCCCCATTCACCCACCTTCCACTCCGACCCCAACTCCCACTACTCCTACTCCCACCCGTCCGAAATACACTCCAAACCATGCCACCCCTGGCCCTCTATACTATACAGGGCTCACTCAGAGCCCAATTACAGTGCTCGCTTGTTTCAGATATAATTAAAGTAATTGGGTTAATTAAGGTGGGAATATGTATGTTTGTGTGCGTGTATACTCACCTCGTTGTGTGTATGTGTGTGTGTGTGTGTGTGTGTGTGTGTGTGTGTGACAGACATACAAAGAGATAGACAGTTTTCCAGGCGAGTAAAAGTGGTGTTAAATGACCCAAATGGTCTTCACTCTTCACAGAAAAATAAAAACAAAATGCAGAATGATTCAGAATACACTAATACATTTCCTCTTCATCTAAGCGACTACATCAAGCCCTTGACGACCTCCTTGTGACCTCCGACCTCTGGAGGCCAGAGAGGCGACCCCACACGTCTCCGAGCAGCATAAGAGCACACTTGTATTGAGGTCGATGGAGATACCTCAGCACTTTCCCTTTTATCGCTGGTGTAAACGGACGATCACCAGAGTGATAATTTCTGGAATATCTTACACGGGAGGCGGAGATGATGATATGCGAATATGTATATGTATATGTATGTATATATATATATATATATATATATATATATATATATATATATATATATATATATATATATATATATATATATATATAAAAGCAATACATGGTGGAAACCAAGATACATGAATTCATACAAAAAAATACGAGAACGAAACCTGAAATTTATGAAGATATAATTAAAAAAAATTAGTGTATTTTACGATGCAATAAATATATTTCGTTCGTTGTTGAGTAAAGTCGAGACACAATAAAGAGAACTAATTCGTCAGAGTTTTAGAGGAGACTTATCAGGCATTTTCCTGCTAAAGGCTAAAACTCTGTAATCTTGTGAGATATGAAGCGGAGCCAAGTACCAGCGTCTCTCAAGCAGGTGAGAGGGGTGCGGGATGAGAGGGATGTGGGGACGAGAGGGAAGTGTGGTGGTGAGAGGGAGGGAGTGAGATGAGAGGGGAGAGAGCAAGAGGCAATGTAGTTTCCCTCTGGGGTGATAAGGACCAGATCTGCCCCGAGGGATGAGCGAAGATCGGCTCTATGGCGTATTTGGAGGTTAGCACGTTGTGAGGTTGGAGATATATGGGTGGGAGGTTCCTGGTTCATGTTCCTTGTGCTTCTGCTGACGATACCAGACCTGGGGGAGGCCCCTTTGTTGAGGGAGACAGTCCTCATCTGTCCTTCTCTCTCTCTCTCTCTCTCTCTCTCTCTCTCTCTCTCTCTCTCTCTACATCACACACACACACACACACACACACACACACACACACACACACACACACACACACACACACACACACCACCGTCGCACCAAGATCACCACTACAATATTAAAGCCAATTCCATTAATCCATCAACCTACTCAGCTTCCCGCTGCTCCCTGTTGCAAGAGAGCGCCTCCACGAGCGTCGATACAGACACTCATTCCCTCAAACCAAACATCTTTCACATATTAACTGACGTTTGATCTCGCATCAGCCTCGATCCTTAAATCCTGCCTCTTGAGTGTACGATCTGGAGCAAAAGCTGCTACGGGTGTCAGGTATCAGATCCCATCAGATATTAGTTGTGTTGACACCTACGCCTACGAGAGGATAGCATGTATAAGGAGGCGTTCGTTGATTCTACAGAGAGCGAGCTACGGTAAGCGAACTCCTTGCGTGGAAAGACCTACATAGATTTAGCCCACATAAAGAGTGTCTCGTGATTATATCATACACTAAATTCAGTTGTTGGCGAGCTCAACTACAATACACATAATCAGATCATTTCAATCTCTGATAATTTCTCTTCCTAATCGACACGAGAATTAATTTTGGTTGAGCCGGACTGTAGCAAGGCAGGACCGGTCCTGCATATTTGTATCAAAGGGAAAGAAAATGTGTTTTTGTGTAGAGATTCGTCAGTGTGATCTGCCCATCATGCTGGTGGCATGAAGGAAGTGTGGCCCACCCAACATGCTTGTGGCATGAAGGAGGTGTGACCCATCCATCATGTTGATAATATGAGGTAGGTGTGGTCCAGCGATTATATTGATAGCATGAAAACGATGTGGCACACCCATCATATTGATAGCACGGAAGAGTTGTGGCCCACCCATCGTATTGATAGTACGAGGGAGGTGTGGCCCACCCATCATATTCATAGCATGAAGGATATGTGGCCCACCCATCTTATTGATAGCAAGGAAGAGGTGTGGTCCACCATTATATTGATAGCATGAAGGAGATGTATCCCACCCATATTATTGATAGCACGGAAGAGGTGTGGCCCATCCATCATATTGATAGCATGAAGGAGAGAGGTGTCGCCCACCCATCATATTGATAGTACGGGGCGGTGTGGCCCACCCATCATAGATGACGAGGCCCCTCATTGATAGATGGGGGGTGGCATCCACCATCATATTGATAACATGGAGTGTGGCACTCCCATCATATTGATAACATGGGGAGGTGTGGTCCACCCATCATATTGATAACATGGGGAGGTGTGGTCCACCCATCATATTGATAACATGGGGAGGTGTGGTCACCCATCATATTGATAACATGGGGAGGTGTGGCCCACCCATCATATTAATAGTATGAAGGAGGGGGTGAGAGAGGCTAACACATGAAGCCTCTGTGTGTCATAACCAGTGCTCCTCGATCTCCCACAAATGAATGAATATTGAAGGATTCTCTTATTAAAGGGATGCGACTCGTGTGGCCCACCCATCACATATATAGCATGGTGGAGGCGTGGTTCGGGGTGTCCCCCCCACCTCCACCAACCCACTTCAGGATCCCTCACAGCTGGATAAATCTGTAATGACAGGTACGTTCAGTGCTACGCCATATTTCTGATTCCCATAAATCAGTGTTTCCAAATCTGTGGAATGTTAATACCAGATCGTCACGTCATTTGCGACTTTAATACCAAATCCTCACTTTATTTGCGACTTTAATACCAAATCCTAACGTCATTTGCAACTTCAATACCGGTTTTGAAAACTGACAGGTTGAAGATTGAGACACTTATGCAACATATGTTAATCTTTATTAGGGAAACGTTTCGCCACACAGTGGCTTCATCAGTCCAATACAAAGTAGAAATGGGTAAAGAGAGGAGGGGTTTGAGGTAATCAGTCCGTCAACAACGTTGCAACGTCGTTTACAACCTTAATACCAAATCCTAACGTCATTTGCAATCTTAATACCAAATCCTCACGTCATTTGCAACCTTAATACCAAATCCTCACGTCATTTGCAACCTTAATACCAAATCCTCACGTCATTTGCAACCTTAATACCAAATCCTCACATTTGCGAGATTTCATGTAGCTTACAGCAGCTGTATGATACATGAATTATGCCGCTCATGTCTCAGACTTCAGTGAGCGAGACATATCAGGTGTTGATCACGATCTCGGGGCAGACTGGCACCAACGGAGCTGGAAGTATCGGGCCCAGATAGAATGTCACTTCTTGACATTCATCTCCGGACGCGGCTCCCTGCTTTTCGGGAAAGCGAGAAGTGCTTCACCGCCCTCCGACCAGCTGATTCAACCCCCGGCAAGAGTTGACTAAAAATAGAATATGAGACATGTATGTCTCTATCTTTATCAGTCGTGTGTGTGTGTGTGTACATAAAAGGGTAGCATACTATAACTTTTATCAGTGTGGTCACATTAGTGTTGCTGGGGACGGGGTCCTCACTTCCTCTTTGTAGCAGATAAGAATGTCGACAACTTTTGTGTCCGCTGCATTACCTCCACCACTTTATTGTTCTCTCTCTCTCTTCCTCCCACTCCCTCCTCTGTTTCTCCCTCCCTCTCTCCTTCCCTCCCTCCCTTTCTCTCTCTCTCTCTCCCACACAGGTCATCAGGCAATCACTTGCACCTGATACCAGCTCATTCCTCCCCTCGAAGTTCGCTCGTTGAGGCTCCGCCGCACAGCATGTCCCTCTCGTTATCCTGATTTAACCACCCTTCGACCTCGTTCCACCTTTTATCGTCTTCGTTTCTTCCCATCGTCTCGCTTCCTTAATTAGTGACGGGAGCAATTTTTTATTGATTTTACTGGAGTAATTTTTTATGTCGTCTTTTAGCCGTTCTTTGCTTTTTCTTCCTATAATAGTTCTTTTTCTTCCTTATCCATCTCCTACACCGTATACGCACATCTCTCATTAATCTCCCTACGACTCTGCCATACCCCTTACCCAAGTCGTCAAGCCTCCCTAACCTTAACACTTTTCCTAAGCATAACCCCCACACATAATATTAACTCCAGTCGCAGGAGAAACACAACTATCCTCATGTGTCAAAATTAGATTTTAGCAATCGCATATCATAAGAGCATAAAGAAGAAGCGCTGCAGCAGGCCTACTGGCTCATGTTAGGCAGGTTCGAGTCGCACCCACTTACTAAGGAAGGATCACAGATGCAGGCCTACTGGCCCATGCTAAGCAGGTCAATGTCAGACCCACCCACACTCACTCATGTACTTGTCTAACCTATTTTAAAAGCCACTCCAGCAACACTGGTAAAGAGAGAATGGCACCAGCCATCTGCATTGACATTACTAGTAGAGAGATTAGAACCCATTATCTCCAGCACCCCTGGTAGTAAGATCAGACCCTAGCATCCTCATCATCAAGATTGCTAATGGATAGATCACACCCCCAACATCCTCATCTCCAACACTGCTAATAGAGAGATTGGATCCCAGCATCCAACACTACACGTCATTATACAATCACGAAATGTGTTCTGTAATTCCAGAAACCATGCAGGAAAAGAATCCTCTTTCCTAGTAGTTTTTGCTCGTCCTTCTGAAGGAGTTGGCTAGCTAAAGAATGACTGATGCTTGCTCAGTGCTGAGGGTTTTGTGTTCCATCCTGAAGGTGATTGATAGTGAGACTCCTCCAGGGAGAGAGAGAGAGAGAGAGAGAGAGAGAGAGAGAGAGAGAGAGAGAGAGACAGACAGAGACAGACAGACAGACAGACAGACAGACAGACAGACAGACAGATAGACAGAAATAGGAAGGAGAGACGGGGGATAAAAGGATAACTATGGAGGGGCAGAGAAATTGTATTTTTTATAAGACGGTGTTCAATATGCTTTTATGTATAGTGAGATACGAAATCGTGGATATATCTTCAACGAATGTCCTAATGTATGAAATACCTGGGAACTCTTGTATATACTTTACATGCTAGAAGTTGCTATTCATCCTCACCTGAATACACAAGCTCATTTTAACGTTACTGTCACCACCCACCGCCCACCTCCCCCCACCCACCACCCACCACCCACCACCCACCACCCACCACCCACCAACGAAGGACATCCCTCCACCTGGCTTCCTCTCTCACCTAATGAGCAGATCAGTAACCCTTTGTTTAATAGCACACGCTAAGAGGAGCCTCTTCCTCTACCCAGGCGTCCCTCTCTCCTCTTTATAGTGAGGTCGTTAGTAGACATCGACTCCACCACCACCACTACCACCATCACAACTACCATTATCACCACCACCACCATCGCTACCAGCAGCACCACTATCACAGCTACCACTGTCACCACCACCACTATCACCAACACCACCACCAAAACCACTATCACCATCACCACCATCCCAACTACCACTATCACCACCACCACCACTACCACCACCACTACCACCACCACTATCACCACCACTAGCGTTACTATCACCACTACCATAATAAAATCTTTTTTTTGGTCTGAAATAAAGAAAAGGAAAGACTAAACCCTCCCAGACAAGGGATATCTAATAGTTAAAATCAAAACCTTTAATTTTAAAAGGTTGGACTGGTAAGCCAGGAAAAGGCCTCGGTCAGATGACCAAAAGCTCCAGCTGTGGGTCATCATATGACTAAGACTCGCGTCAGGAAGCACTTGTCCCGTTTCCTGACAAACGTAACCTAACCTAACCTAACCAGCCCTGACGACCAGCAATTTCCACTCTTTTAACGGGATCTGTGCAAAGGAGCCTAAAGGCTATCATAGACCTAAGACCAAATTTTCAGAGCTGAGATCTTTAAGGACTAAACTGAAAGCTAAAATTTTCCGGACCAGACAGAAGTTTAGAAAAAAAATATGAAAGTGTTAATGGTCTGAGTCTTGAGTCTGAAAAGGACCAGCCTATCATAGACCAATAGGCCTATTGAAACGCTTTGCTCTTATGTTCATATATAAATATATTTTTGTTGAGAACTATTATATTCAAAGGGAAGCGCTAAAGTCGTATGAGCCATACAGTGCCTATGGAATGGGAGGTAATTACGTTTACTCGGAGGAGAGAGGGGGGGGGGAGAAATGTAGCTCCCATTCACTGGAACACGAGCTTTGAATGAACATAATGGCTCCTCCCTTGCACTGGTCATAGGAGAGGATGTTGAAGGATATTTGCCCAAAAAACATGGCGGAGTAGGAAGACATCAGCTGCATCATCAATGACATCACCAGCAACATCAATGACATCACCAGCATTATCAGTGACATCACCAGCATCATCAATGACATCACCAGCATCATCAATGACATCACCAGCAACATCAATGACATCACCAGTATCATCAATGACATCACCAGCATCATCAATGACATCACCAGCATCATCAATGACATCACCAGTATCATCAATGACATCATCAGCAACATCAATGACATCACCAGCATCATCAATGACATCACCAGCATCATCATTGACATCACCAGCATCATCAATGACATCACCAGCATCATCAATGACATCAACAGCATCATCAATGACATCACCAGTATCATCAATGACATCATCAGCAACATCAATGACATCACCAGCATCATCAATAACATCACCAGCATCATCATTGACATCACCAGCATCATCAATGACATCACCAGCATCATCAATGACATCACCAGCATCATCGATGACATCACCAGCATTATCAATGACATCACCAGCATCATCAATGACATCACCAGCATCATCAATGACATCACCAGTATCATCAATGACATCATCAGCAACATCAATGACATCACCAGCATTATCAGTGACATCACCAGCATCATCAATGACATCACCAGTATCATCAATGACATCATCATCAACATCAATGACATCACCAGCATTATCAATGACATCACCAGCATCATCAATAACATCACCAGCATTATCAATAACATCACCAGCATTATCAATAACATCACCAGCATTATCAGTTACATCACCAGCATCATCAATGTCATCACCATCATCAACATCCCCGTCAACACCGACATTAACTCAACATCACATCGTTTTAACGAGAATGCTTAAGCTTTAAACTTAAGGGTTTTACACACATTAAGCTAATAGTCTCTCTCTCTCTCTCTCTCTCTCTCTCTATCTCTCTCTCTCTCTCTCTCTCTCTCTCTCTCTCTCTCTCTCTCTCTCTCTCTCTCTCTCTCTCTCTCTCTCTCTCTCTCTCTCAAACATTGACCTAATTCCCGGCTATGATTAACAGTGTTATGGAAACATTTGCTCTGTTCGTAAACAAACGCTGACCTCAATCTACATAAGAGGAAGCAGTGGTCCAGTGGACCAGTGGTCTTCCTTTGCAAGCAGCAGGGGACCAGGGGAGTCAGTGCAGGTGGTGGTGGACCAGTTGGTTCACTACAAGCAGCGGTGAACCAGTTGGTTCACTACAGGCAGCGGTGAACCAGTTGGTTCACTACAGTCATTTATGGACCAGTTGATTTCTTTCTAGCAAAATTCTTTTCTTTGAAGAATCAAAAATATCTTGCGAGGACGGACTATTTTTCTTAGAACCTGTGATTTTGTTTTTTTTGTTCTTCTTCATCATCCTCATTGTTGTTGTTATTGTTGCTGTTCTTCTTCTTCTTCTTTTCTTCTTCTTCTTCTTCTTCTTCTTCTTCTTCTTCTTCTTCTTTGTTTTGGTTTTTCATTCACAACTAAATATAAATATCGACAAGATTAAACAAACAACAACAACAGTAATAATAATAATAATAATAATAATAATAATAATAATAATAATAATAATAATAATAATAATAATAATAATAATAACAGTAAAAATAATTTTTTTCTCCCTACTGAATACGAAAGATTTTTTTTTTGGCAACATAACGAGTGTTTGTGGGTTAATAAGGCCCAAAGGGTCAATAAACATAACCCTCCCAAAAATATTATTGTACCAAAAAAACTTATAAATAAACGTAAGATTAATGAAGTACAGCAAGGTTTATGTTTACAATTAGTTTAACGAGTGCACAGATGCTTAACAAGTGCACAAAATCAGAGTGCGTGCACCAGCAAAGTAACTGCTGAACAGAGGGTTAATGAGCGTCCAAAGTGTTCATACATGAACATAAAGTGTTGTACATATGGTTAATAATAGAGCATAAAGTGTTGTACATATGGTTAATAATAGAGCATAAAGTGTTGTACATATGGTTAATAAGGGTACAAATGGTTAATGAGGTACAGCAGGTTAATGGGACTGTAAAGTGCAGCTGGATGGGTTGAACACCATTAACAGAGCAATGTTGCAAAACGTGCAGCTGGATGGGTTGAACACCATTAACAGAGCAATGTTGCAACACTGCGTTAAAATGATCGCCTCTTTTATAAGGCTCTTGTTTGGAAATGACTTTGTACTTGTACCTGTGCTTGTAACTGTACCTGCATCAGGGCTTGTACTTGTACTTTTAATGACACTTCTCAATAAACTTTCTTTTTAATTATTAAATTTGAGAGCAAACGCTTGCCTGGTCGAGATATATTGGACTTTTAGGATTAAAAAATTTCAGTGTTTGACCGGGTAATGGCTGGTGTTCGATTTTTGGCTCTGTGAGTCAAAATGAGGATGGCACTCAAAACGAGAGAGAGAGAGAGAGAGAGAGAGAGAGAGAGAGAGAGAGAGAGAGAGAGAGAGAGAGAGAGAGAGAGAGAGAGATAGAAAGTCTCCCTTCATTGACCGAACTGGAAATGATAATTTTCTTGGGTCTTCGGCAAAATTTCCAGACCGTTACCTTGCCTACGGAAAGGGAACGGAGATTGAGGCTCCAGACCGGAAAGCAACGCAGAGAATAGTTGTTCTGTGTGTGTGTGTGTGTGTCTGTCTGTCTGTCTGTGTGCGTGCGCGCGCGCGTACTTGCGCTCACTGAGTTGTGTTTGCAACTTACCCCGCCTACTAAATTACAATCTACACTTGAAAGTTCATGAGAAATAAAATATTTCACAGCATTGTGAAACTTCGGGAATTGTCTCTCTCTTCTTTCTCTCTCTCTCTCTCTCTCTGCTCTCTCTCTCTCTCTCTCTCTCTCTCTCTCTCTCTCTCTCTCTCTCTCTCTCTCTCTCTCTCTCTCTCTCTCTCTCTCTCTCTCTCTCCCTTTCCCTCCCCCTCTGCAGAGACACTACGGTAGGATATTCTGAGATCCTTCAGCAGAATTAGGAGAATGGAAGCTGCAACATATCCATCGAAGACGTCGTGCAGAGGGCTCAGAATACAACCTCAGTCGGTAAGCCGGCTTCTCTGCATCCTAAATCACCTGTTTCTCATCTCATATATATATATATATATATATATATATATATATATATATATATATATATATATATATATATATATATAAAAACGATCACAGTAAACAGGTGATAGTTCCTTGATAATGTGAGTAGTCACGAAAGCGCTTGTAATTCCTCTATTTTTCATAGTGGTTGTCTTGCATATATATATATATATATATATATATATATATATATATATATATATATATATATAAGCTACGCCAGTGCCATCACTGAATGGGAGACCCTTGCTGCTCCAGCACCAAAACCTAGTGCAGAACTGGCCTACACACAGTCAAGGTGGGATGGCCCTATCACTGAAAAGATGCTTGCCAACATGCTTAGGGCTGTAACATCAGACAGGGAGACTGTGCCCGTCTCCTAGCTGTGAGTGCACTTCACTCTGGGGACTTCCTCCAAACAGTTCCCATTTCGGCAATGGGAAAATGCCTCAACCCTAAGACCCTCCGCATTGCAGTGGCTCTGCGCCTTGCTGCCCCAATTCACACGGAATATACGTGTATTTGTGGCGATGCGCAAGCCGACCAATATGGTCTACATGGTCTAAACTGTTCCAAAACCAAGTGCTGGTATGCATGACACAATGAAGTCAACGACATAATAAAGATAACCCTTGCTTCAGCTGGATGCCCAGCAGAGAGAGAGCCCCGATCACTAGCAGCCAACAATACCCACAACATAGCAAACCGCCCTGACGGGATCACCATCTATCCTTGGAAGAATGGCAAGCTCTTAGCTTGTGACTATACCTGTGTGTCGACAGTCGCTGACACCTACATCCACATCCTTCACAGTGTCGGGCGACAGGGAAGAGCTTCTGACCACAGGGAGGAGTACAAGATCGGCACGTACAGAGACATAAGCCAAAAGTATCAATTTGTCCCAGTGGTATCAGAGACCTTGGGAGTATGGGGAAAAAATGCAATACATTTCCTTTAGGAACTGGGTTCCAGACTCATCGACACCACCAGGAACCCAAGGGCAGCCACTTTCATGTTCCAGCGCCTCAGCGTGGCCATCCAGAGGGGAAATGCATGCTGCATACTGGGCTCGCGTCCGGCTGCGGAGGAGCTGGAGGAGATTCATAATCTTTGATATATTGTACCATTGTATTCATATTCATGTTTGTGTTTTCTGTCAATGTATTCTGTCTATTAATAAAGCAAAGGGGTGGTAGGAGAAGAAAATATTCAAACAGCTCCTGGGAGAACCTCGAGTTTTCCCTGAGGTACGTTTATTGTCTTCTCTGAGGATGAGGGTCCCTAAAGTTCTAGAGGTGTATCTCCCAATATATATATATATATATATATATATATATATATATATATATAATACAACTAACACATTAATACAACTACTCATCCAGGGAAAGAATTTTTTTTTGATGCGCTACAGTGAAGGGAAGATATGTATGTATTCATAGGTATGTATTCCTATAAAGATATGTATGAATGTATGTACACATGCAAAACAATCATTAGTGGAAGGGAGAAAAATAATACGAGTTCAAGAAAATTCGCAGCACTGTAGTCAAACCCAGGTAGTAAACACCGTAGACTTTCACGGTTCTTCTGTGTCTATATATTCGTTCATCTGACGTCGTTCTTACGGGTCGTCTCCTGAGTGATAGGAAAATGTAAGTTGTCGTTCACTGGTGGGAATCCATTAGCATATAGGGTAATGAAGCTAATTCCCAGCGGTTTCCGTTTCACATCGCATCGCTCTGTTTTTCTTTCCCTTGCTGACTCTGAGGTGTGTGAGGGCGAACCGTAGAGAGTTTTGTCATAAAAATTGTAATTGTCAAGTGGTTTTTACTGTTAGAATTTTGGCGAGTCTAGATTGCATAATCTTCTATATTTTGCAGGTTTGTGATGTAGAGAGAGAGAGAGAGAGAGAGAGAGAGAGAGAGAGAGAGAGAGAGAGAGGAGGGAGGTAGGGAGAGAGAATGACTAAATGAAAATTATCTTCTTTCTCATTGATTATACTTATGCAAAAGGGGACCGAAATGTCGTCTAATCGTTAATTGTATTTGCTGGTTTATCTTTGAAGGATGGTACTGGACTTAACAGACAGGGCCGTACTTAGCGGCCGGAGGGTCGAGCCTACTCCACTTCTTGACTTGACTGCAATGTTAAATGCCACTGTAGACTGACAAACAGGACGGAGATATGCCATTCTAAATTGAGAAACGTGACTGGAACGTGAGGAACGTGCCTGGAAACATATTAGGAATGGAGGGTGTAAGGCTTACACCCTCCCTTCCTAATACGTTTCCAGGCACGTTCCTCACGTTCCAGTCACGTTCCTCTCGTTCCAGGCACGTTCCTCACGTTCCAGTCACGTTCCTCACGTTCCAGGCACGTTCCTCACGTTCCAGTCACGTTTCTCGATTTAGAATGGCATATCTCCGTCAAGTTTGTCAGTCTACAGTGGCATTTCTCTGTACCCATGTTTATGCTGCCCGTGTAGTAGGAAGAAGTGGAGAGAAGGGAGAGAGAGCCTTTTGCTTTACTATCCTCACCTCAAATGGCTGAGCACTAGTAGTAGCATTGCAACTATTTCTTCAGAAA
The DNA here is from genome assembly GCA_009830355.1 of Cherax destructor. Lineage (NCBI taxonomy): Eukaryota > Metazoa > Arthropoda > Malacostraca > Decapoda > Parastacidae > Cherax > Cherax destructor. Next base: position 587,301 of record WNWK01000131.1, read on the forward strand.
ATAACTATGATATACACCCATTATTCTCTCTCTCTCTCTCTCTCTCTCTCTCTCTCTCTCTCTCTCTCTCTCTCTCCACCCGAGAGTTATAACTTCCTTGTTTCATAAGTAATACTGAAGTTACTTAAAAGAATAGGGATAAGCGTTCATACCATGTATTCTGTGAGCTCAGAGTTGCTATCTTAACTCAGCTCAGTTCA